>JABUOV010000032.1:160000-205000 GCA_025617405.1 Perca schrenkii
GCGCTAATTGGTCGCAAAGACGGACGTAACCGATGCGGTCTATTTACAAACGGGGCGCACTTGGCTAAAATCGCAGATTGCCTGCCACATGAGCGAGAAGAGACAAGTTGCGCTTTCAATTTGCATTCGTGGGAGGGTCATGGGGAAAGTGGGAGTTCCACCCAAAAAGGTGGGAGGATAAGCGCAAAGTGCGCCTAATTATATATTCTGTGGTATTTACAAAAGGTGCTTTTCCATTACCAGTACCTACTCGACTCGCCTCGCCTCGCCTCTACTCACCTCGCCTCGCGTCCGTTTTCCATTGCAGATTTTAAGAATCGCCTCAGCGTGTCTGGTCGTCATAGCGACTGCCGTGGGTGTGGCTTAGTAGCTTGCTTTTCCCATTGACAAATCCCCGCCGCATTTCCTGGTTCTCTGTCTCCGTGAACAACATGATATCAAAGAGTTAACGTTTACTGCTCCAGATTTCCCACCGTGATCACATATATATGACTCTAGAGTCGCTACTGGCTTTGTTTCTCTCACATATATATGACTCTAGAGTCGCTACTCGCTTTGTTTCTCTCACATATATATGACTCTAGAGTCGCTACTCGCTTTGTTTCTCTCACATATATATGACTCTAGAGTCGCTACTCGCTTTGTTTCTCTCACATATATATGACTCTAGAGTCGCTACTCGCTTTGTTTCTCTCACATATATATGACTCTAGAGTCGCTACTCGCTTTGTTTCTCTCACATATATATGACTCTAGAGTCGCTACTCGCTTTGTTTCTCTCACATATATATGACTCTAGAGTCGCTCCTTGCTGCGGAGATAATCGCCGTCACTCTCTCACTTCTCCCTCGCTCACCAGCTTCCCACACGCACACATACGGCGACTGGACACACACACATCACACATTACACACACCAGCGCACCAGTATAACCATCAGGCCACTTGTATGCTACGGAGAAAGCTCTGCGTGGAGCCTCCGGCAGCAAAAAACCACCGCTGGCTAAACTATTTAAAAATGCCGTCTGTCGCTGGCAATGCGGTGATCAGTGACGATTCTTTCCGACCAGTCAGCAGTCTGCAGGGTTTCGCGTCACCTTCTCAGCTCGCCTCAGCTCGCTTGGAACCTCGACTGAGGAGGTGCGAAAAAAAGTATCTGTTAGCAGGTACCAGGTACTTTTTTTCGTAATGGAAAACCAAAAAAAGGCGAGGCGAGGCGAGGCGAGGTGAGTAGGTACTGGTAATGGAAAAGCACCAAAAGACTGTCAGTAGGAGCGCGCCTCTATTCTGCGGGGGAAATTCTCCGCCTCTTAAAAACAGGTCTAAACCAGCCGCAGTTGAGTTTCCTCGTAGACCTTTATGCCGCTGGTGAAATGGCAACATTAATCTGAGCAAGACGAAGACATAGGCGAGGCTGAAAATATGTTTTTAACACAAGAATCACACTTTGTCAGTGAACACAACATCATTTAGCGTTACAGATCAAGCAGCCATGCAATATTAGAGTTACTGGAAGAAATCAAAGATGAAATTGAGTCTCCCACTCAGCGTTCACATCCCATTCCAGCAGTTGTTAAACTGGAGTGAACTCTTCAGGGACTAAACTGTCATGTCTGCTTTCAGCTCTGAGATGTTTCTGAAGAGTTCCCTGACGTGATCAGTTTCTGACAGATTTAAAAACATCACTGATGTGTCAATCATCTCGTAGGAGTAACCGTTTCTGGCTTTAAATCTTTAATGTCTGATTTTTTCTTTCTTCTGCAGCTGAAAACCAAACTGCACTCTCAGATGTCATCAGAGTTTCATCAGATGGAGGATTTCCTCCAAAGGGACTGTCGGCCGCTGCTGAGCATGTGCACAGCAGCAGGGAACTGTAACTCCAAACCAGATGAATTCAAATCCATACAAACCCAACATATCGCCCAGCATCAATCATCAGATGGAACCCTGGATCTGCAGTCAGGAGTCAGAGATCATGAAGTACTAAAATATATCCTGTACGTACAATATATACAGGACACAGTTTTACACAAAACTACAGCAGCAATATCTAAACAATGTTTACATTACATGTGCAAATTAGGCAGAGTTATTTCACAGGAAACAAATGAGTTCTTACTCCTAAAGCTCTTGGTCCAGGAACTCTGAATCTACGACCTGAGGGGAGTATTTCAAACTCAGAGTGAAGGTTGGTGCAGTCTAACGTAGACAGAGTCTTACGGAGTACTATTGTGGGACACTGATCACATTACCAGCAATCTTTACAATACAGCTTTTCCTTCCCTGATGTTGAGGTTACCGTACCTCGTCTCCTTAGTCAGAAAAAGCAACAAAAACATTGGAGAGCAACAGTAACTCCAACGTAATCTCATCCACGGAGATATTTGATGCTCGGGGTCGGACCCTTGGCATCATTTTTCAACCTGCAGTGTTTAACCTCTTAGTTAAAGTCCTCTGCTGTTTAATTTCAGTCTTTCATACTACTCTCTGCTGCTGTCTCTCTACATACTACTCTCTACCGATGTCTCTCTACATACTACTCTCTACTGTTGTCGCTCTACATTTTACTCTCTACTATTGTCTCTCTATATACTACTCTCTACTGATGTCTCTCTACATACTAATCTCTACTGATGTCTCTCTACATACTACTCTCTGCTACATACTACTCTCTACTGTTGTCTCCCTACATACTACTCTCTACTATTGTCTCTCTACATACTACTCTCTACTGTTGTCTCTCTACATACTACTCTCTACTATTGTCTCTCTACATACTACTCTCTACTGTTGTCTCTCTACATACTACTCTCTACTATTGTCTCTCTACATACTACTCTCTACTGTTGTCTCTCTACATACTACTCTCTACTATTGTCTCTCTACATACTACTCTCTACTATTGTCTCTCTACATACTACTCTCTACTGTTGTCTCTCTACATACTACTCTCTACTATTGTCTCTCTACATACTACTCTCTACTGTTGTCTCTCTACATACTACTCTCTACTATTGTCTCTCTACATACTACTCTCTACTGTTGTCTCCCTACATACTACTCTCTACTATTGTCTCTCTACATACTACTCTCTACTGTTGTCTCCCTACATACTACTCTCTACTATTGTCTCTCTACATACTACTCTCTACTGTTGTCTCTCTACATACTACTCTCTACTATTGTCTCTCTACATACTACTCTCTACTATTGTCTCTCTACATACTACTCTCTACTGTTGTCTCTCTACATACTACTCTCTACTGTTGTCGCTCTACATTTTACTCTCTACTATTGTCTCTCTATATACTACTCTCTACTGATGTCTCTCTACATACTAATCTCTACTGATGTCTCTCTACATACTACTCTCTACTGTTGTCGCTCTACATTTTACTCTCTACTATTGTCTCTCTATATACTACTCTCTACTGATGTCTCTCTACATACTACTCTCTGCTACATACTACTCTCTACTGTTGTCTCCCTACATACTACTCTCTACTATTGTCTCTCTACATACTACTCTCTACTGTTGTCTCTCTACATACTACTCTCTACTGTTGTCTCTCTACATACTACTCTCTACTATTGTCTCTCTACATACTACTCTCTACTGCTGTCTCTCTACATACTACTCTCTACTGCTGTCTCTCTTCATACTACTCTCTACTGTTGTCTCTCTACATACTACTCTCTACCGATGTCTCTCTACATACTACTCTCTACTGTTGTCGCTCTACATTTTACCGTCTACTATTGTCTCTCTATATACTACTCTCTACTGATGTCTCTCTACATACTAATCTCTACTGATGTCTCTCTACATACTACTCTCTGCTACATACTACTCTCTACTGTTGTCTCCCTACATACTACTCTCTACTGTTGTCTCTCTACATACTACTCTCTACTGCTGTCTCTCTATATACTACTCAAATTCAAATTCAAATTCAAAGTCGCTTTATTAGCATGACTGTATGTACAGTGTTGCCAAAGCACAAGCAAAACAGCATAACATGTTTTACAGTAACAATTGTAACATAAGGAACATTGAAAACAGTAGCATGTAACATGAAAAAATGCATGTATACATTCACTTTCTTTCTCTTTTCCGTACACACACACATACGCATGTACACATATACACACATAGACAGTCTATGCATTACAATACATTGGGCTAATACAGACATTAGGTCGGGCATTGTGGCGAGGTGTCCGACTCTCTGTCCCTCATGTCGTGGCACGCTGCAACGTATTTGGCAGCCAGCGGAGCAGCCAGTCCTTCTCCTAGCACCTGGGCCACTTTATCACAGTCTTTAAGGGAGCTAAAATTTGCAATTTTGTTTGAAAATTGTAGAAAATATCCTTTTCTTATCTGTTCAAACTTTGGACAGTATAGGAGAAAGTGCATCTCTGTCTCAACCTCACCAGTCGTACAGTGACCACAGAGCCGCTGCTTTCTTGGAAGCCATGCTTGTTTGTAGCGGCCTTTCTCTACGGCGAGGCTGTGGTCACTGAGCCTGTACTTGGTAAGGATCTGTCTCTGCCTTGTATCTCTGACAGTGGAGAGGTACTCTGCCAATTCATAATCTCTTTTTAGTGATAAGTAGCATTCTAGTTTGGATTGTGATTTTGTTTGATCATCCCAATGTTCCAGATAGTTTTTCTTACTTTGATTCATAATGTGTTTGACTTTGATGTGATTTTGGGAAGCAGTGCTGGTCTGAGATGGATGGGTTGGTGTATTAGTTAACTTCAGGACCAGCTGACAGAGGGGACTGGTTTCAGGGCTGACCTCTTGGGTTGTGATTGCTTGAAACTTTATGGTATTTTCTGGACTGGATTTCAGATGTATCCAGAATTTTTGTGATCTTTTTTGTACATTTAAAGCCAATGGGAAGCTGCCTAATTCAGCCCTGCATGCATTTGTGGGTGTTTTCCTTTGGACCCTGAGAATATTTCTAATAAATTCTGCATGCAGGGATTCTATGGGGTGTTTATCCCATCTAGTGTAGTCAAGCTTACTGAGTGGACCCCATATCTCACATCCATACAGTGCAATCGGCATGATGACACTGTCAAATATTTTGCACCAGATCTTAATTGGAATTTGTATTTTACTAAAATTCCTTTTGATGGCATAGAGAGCTCTACGAGCTTTCTCTTTTAGTGCATTCACTGCAAGGTCAAAGCTTCCTGAGGCGCTGAATTTCAGGCCGAGGTAATCATAACACTGTGAATGCTCTAGGACCGTGTTTCCTAGAGTGAAAAGATGTCTGGTTGCCTGGGATCTGGCTTTCTTTTGGAAGATTACAATCTTGGTTTTTGCCAAATTAACTGTCAGGGCCCAGTTCTGACAGAAGGTCTCTAGCAGATCCAGGTGCTGCTGTAAGCCTTGTTCGGAGGGCGAGAGCAGCACCAGGTCATCTGCAAAGAGCAGGAATTTAACTTCCGTATTGTTGAGGGGAAGTCCAGGAGCTGTAGATTGTTCCAGTAACACCGCTAGCTCATTAATATATATATTGAACAGGGTAGGACTCAAGCTACAGCCCTGTCTCACCCCACGCCCCTGAGTGAAGTATTCTGTTCTGCTGTTATCAATTTTCACAGCGCATTTGTTGTCCATATACATGGATTTGATTATGTCATATAGTTTACCCCTACACCACTTTGTAAAATTTTATAAAATAATCCATCATGCCAAATTGAGTCAAATGCTTTCCTAAAATCAACAAAACAAGCGAAGATTTTACCTTTGTTTGGTTGAATAACATGTTTGTTGATTAGGGTGTGTAGGGTGTAGATGTGGTCAGTGGTACAGTGTTTTGGTAAGAAGCCAATCTGACCTTTACTCAGGACATTGTGTTCGGTAAGGAAGGCCTGTAGACGGGCGTTTAGAATACAGCAGAAAACCTTCCCCAGGTTACTGTTCACACAGATGCCTCGGTAGTTCTTGGGGTCGAATTTGTCTCCACTCTTAAAGATGGGGGATATACTGTAAGCCCTCTGTTCCAGACCTCAGGGAAGCAGCCAGCTTGGAGAACGAGATTGAACAGCTTTAGAAGGGCCTTCTCCAGCTCGGGGGTGCTGTGTTTCAGCATTTCAGTCCTGATGCTGTCAGGTCCACATGCTTTCTTAGGTTTTAGTTTATGGAGTGTGTGTGCTAATTCCTCTTGGGTGATTTCATAGTCAAGTGGGTTTTGATTGTCTTTTATGATTTTTTCAAGGGAGTGTAACTTTTGTGTAATGACTTGTTGGCCAATTGTAAGATTATCTGATGGGATTGTGTTGTAAAGATTTTCAAAGTAATTCCTCCATGTTTCTCCGTCTTTCAGAGGTGTGGCTTGGTTTGGTTTTGGGTTTAGGTTATTCCATTTTTCCCAAAACTGATTCTGGCTTGTTGAGATTTCAATTTCTTCTAGGGTTTCATTAAAGTGTGTTTGTTTTTTCTTCTGAATCATATGCTTATATTCTTTAAGTTTGCTGCAGTAGTTTTCTCTAATTTCTGGGTTGTTTGGTTGGCGATGTTTTTGGTTGGAGATTTTTCTGAGGTTTTTCCTCATCAGTTCACACTCCTTGTTAAACCATTTTTCTTTGTGGGTTTTGTTTTTGGGTTTAGGATTACCCCTCAAGTCTCTCTCTCTGCACTGCTCCTAAACTACGAATTATGGATTTGATCAACTGGTCTCTCAGCGTAATTGACACCATCTTCTCGACGAGAAGCTCGGGTTCGGGGGAACCTGACTGCCCTGCCGGAACGTTCGCAGCTGGCTACACGATGGACGCGTGGGAGAGGTGGCGGGTCGTGTGTCTGGCGGTTCTTTCCGTGGAGGACATTGAAGATATCTACCTATTCGGAACTATGATAACAGGTCTTTTGCTGATTGGCTCAGGCATTGCCCTGGTTTATCGAGAAATTAAAGTGAAGATGGGAACAGAGCAAAATGCCAGGCTGCCCGTCATGGTTGAAGCTGTGGGCAGAGCTGTCGGAACTCAAATTGTGACTCTGAACTCCATGAGCCACAAATTGGATACTGTGATTATCATGGGCCCAAAACTGGATACCATCTTGGGGAGACAGTCAGCTCTGGACAAGTTGGACAAGTTGGACGAGATCTTGGGGAAACTCACGGCTTTGGCAAGGAAATTTGATCGTTACGGAGACCAGAGGGGACATTTCAGAGAAGTCGGGAGTGACTAATCTGCCGGCTCCTCGCCCCAAGACAAAACAAATTCCAACCTTATCTTTTCGGCTCCCGAACAGCGCTGGCCTTGGCCAAGGCCGGTGTTGGATACTCACTCCCCTCGGAGCTCTACAGCGAGGCACACTCTTCATTTCCCCACCCGACTCCCACTGACACCTGTTGATTGTTGACTCGTACTGGGTCCTGTTTCAAGGCTGACTCCATGGCAACTGGCTGTGTATCGCAATGACAATCGTGCGGACTGAGTAAACCTGATTACGGGGGGCCAGACGTAGCTTGACTAATCAGGCCTACACATACACGAACTTTGACATACATACAGATTTGCAACTACACCCCACCCCCCTACCCAGCGCCTTCACCGCTTCTTCCCCCAGTCAGGCGGGCAGGTCTGGGCCAGCGCCTTTGTTTGGCTGCAGGACCAGATGTCTGTTTGCCTGTCCTGGACTACCTGTACTCCATCACCCCCATCCCAATGCACCCAAGATCCCACCCCTACTGCGTGTCCTGTTATAATGTTATGTTGTGTTATGTGCAGCAGTGCAAATGTACTGTTATGTGGTGTTATGTGCAGCAGTGCAAATGTACTGACTGTGTGCTTATGTGCTGAGGTGTTTTTTCCTGTTCCCACACTGTTCTTATTTTATGAGGATAGTCTGAGAACGGCTTTTTTATTCCCTCTCCTCTCCGCATGTGGCGACTCGGTGTGTTTGTGTATGTTGCTTTAATGATTTTAATGCGATTTGCACTTACGATACCAAGACACATCCCTCGTGTGTGTAAACATACTTGGCAATAAAGCTTTTCTGAAGAGATTAGCTTTGAGGGCAATCCTGTGATATAGTTCATTTCATCCTTCTCACTTATTTTGACTATTTCATTTTCCAGACCTGTTCTAGCATTAAAATCCCCACATAGCAGCACATTGCCCTGAGCCTGGAAATGGCTGCATTCTGAGTTAAGGTCAGTGAAGAACTCTTCTTTAAAGTATGGGGATTCTGCAGGTGGGGCGTACACTGTGGTGGGGGACCAGAATTTTGCCACTCTGTGGGTGGGGAACAGCTTTAAGGGGTCGAGATATCGTCCATTAGAGTCAATGAGTATGGCTGTTTTGATGGTCGGCTGGGCTTGTGATGAAGCTGCAGGCTGGGGTGGATGTGTAGCAGCTGAGGGTGCAGCAATGGATGGGGTTGGGGCAGTCTCTGTTGTCGGTGTGGCCGTGGCTGGAGAGGTGAGCAGGGGTGGTAGTGTGGCATGTGTGGGCGTGGCTGTAGGCGTTGGTGGGGGTGTGGTAGTCTCTGCTGTCTGTGTGGGCATGGCTGTGGAGGTAGGCTGGGGCGGGGGTGTGGCAGGCGACATCAGCTGGTTTGCTGAAGCAGAAAGTGTGGGATTGTTGGTGGGAATAGTTTCCATCTTGTGGAGCCGTGTTGGTGCTGGTGTCTGGGCTGCTCTCTCTCTGTGAGGCTGTAGAAGTAACTTGGAGCTGGTTGAAGACAGCTGTGGTTGGGTTGGTAGTCAGACTGGTAGTCAGGCTGGTAAGCTGGTCTGTAAGGCTCTGGATTGTGCTGTTTTTCTGTTCCAAGGATATTTTTACTAGTCTCAGTTCAGCATCCAGGTCACACCCCCTCCTCCAGGGAGAGGGAGGAGGGGGTGTGGCAGAGGGGGAAGGGGGAGGAGGGGGAGGAGGAGGAGGGGGAGGTCTTCTTTTCCTCAGCCAGGATTTTAAGTTTAGGAAAGTCTTTTTCAAATTTCTGAAGGCTTGCCTCTGATCCCTGGATCATCACCTTTCCATTGTTGTACAGGTTGATGTTAAATTTGGGCTTGGAATCGAGATAGAGTTGTCTCATTACTCTGTTCCCTGCCATTTTGAAGTCTTTGTTGGTGGACGTTAGGGCTTGGTGCCATGCTTCTGGATGGTTTGTAAAGAATACCAGATCTACCTTTATTTCCTTATCATTTAGGACCATGGAGTCTGATACTAGGGTTTCTGGAGAGTCTCTTAGTACGTGGTCCTTGTATTTCTTCCTTTGAGCTTCACTAGTCACTGTGTTTGGGTAGTTGACAGTGAGGCTGCTGAGGCTCCGCCCCCTAAATGTATCCATTTCTAACTGTCGACAGTATGGAGATGGCTCTGTCTTCAGCTCTTATCAGAGGTAGCTTAATAGCTTATGGTGCTAAATCCGTCAGATTTGTGGCTTACCTCTTAGTTATTTTGATTAATCTGCTGTTTTTGATGTCCTTTTAGTGTCCTTGTTCAGGATCCTTGTCGCAGGTGTCTCCTTGTCTTGAACGTTGTTTGGATCGTCCTTATATATTCCTTTGTTGGTGTGGATGCTAAAATGTTAGCTAAAATATGTCCAGATTTCTGTTAACTGGAAATATTTAAAAATCCAGGGAGGTTTTCTCAAACTAACCTGCTCAGGTTGTTCCTGTAGGCTTCGCCTTTCTTTTCTTCTAAATGGTCTCTTTAAAGTAGACTCTTAACCAATAAATATATACATATTTATGAGGAGCTCATATCTTGCTCATATCTAACCCTTCTTCCTTTCTCTCTTCCTTACTACTCTCTAATGATGTCTCTGCATACTACTCTCTACTGCTGTCTCTCTACATACTACTCTCTACTGATGTCTCTACATACTACTCTCTACTGCTGTCTCTCTACATACTACTCTCTACTGATGTCTCTCTACATACTACTCTCTACTGTTATGTCTCTACATACTACTCTCTACCGATGTCTCTCTACATATTACTCTCTACTGCTGTCTCTCTTCATACTACTCTCTACTGCTGTCTCTCTATATAATACTCTCTACTGATGTCTCTCTTCATACTACTCTCTACTGATGTCTCTCTACATACTACTCTCTACTGCTGTCTCTCTACATACTACTCTCTACTGCTGTCTCTCTACATACTACTCTCTACTGCTGTCTCTCTATATACTACTCTCTACTGATGTCTCTCTACATACTACTCTCTACTGCTGTCTCTCTACATACTACTCTCTACTGCTGTCTCTCTACATACTACTCTCTACTGCTGTCTCTCTACATACTACTCTCTACTGATGTCTCTCTACATACTACTCTCTACTGTTGTCTCTCTACATACTACTCTCTACTGATGTCTCTCTACATACTACTCTCTACTGCTGTCTCTCTACATACTACTCTCTACTGTTGTCTCTCTACATACTACTCTCTACTGTTATGTCTCTACATACTACTCTCTACTGATGTCTCTCTACATACTACTCTCTACTGTTGTCTCTCTACATACTACTCTCTACTGCTGTCTCTCTATATACTACTCTCTACTGATGTCTCTCTTCATACTACTCTCTACTGATGTCTCTCTACATACTACTCTCTACTGCTGTCTCTCTACATACTACTCTCTACTGCTGTCTCTCTTCATACTACTCTCTACTGCTGTTTCTCTATATACTACTCTCTACTGATGTCTCTCTACATACTACTCTCTACTGCTGTCTCTCTATATACTACTCTCTACTGCTGTCTCTCTACATACTACTCTCTACTGCTGTCTCTCTACGTACTACTCTCTACCGATGTCGCTCTACATACTACTCTCTACTGTTGTCGCTCTACATACTACTCTCTACTGATGTCTCTCTACATACTACTCTCTACTGCTGTCTCTCTACATACTACTCTCTACTATTGTCTCTCTACATACTACTCTCTACTGTTGTCTCTCTACATACTACTCTCTACTGCTGTCTTTCTATATACTACTCTCTACTGATGTCTCTACATACTACTCTCTACTGCTGTCTCTCTACATACTACTCTCTACTGATGTCTCTACATACTACTCTCTACTGCTGTCTCTCTACATACTACTCTCTACTGCTGTCTCTCTACATACTACTCTCTACTGATGTCTCTCTACATACTACTCTCTACTGTTATGTCTCTACATACTACTCTCTACCAATGTCTCTCTACATATTACTCTCTACTGCTGTCTCTCTTCATACTACTCTCTACTGCTGTCTCTCTATATAATACTCTCTACTGATGTCTCTCTTCATACTACTCTCTACTGATGTCTCTCTACATACTACTCTCTACTGCTGTCTCTCTACATACTACTCTCTACTGCTGTCTCTCTTCATACTACTCTCTACTGCTGTCTCTCTATATACTACTCTCTACTGATGTCTCTCTACATACTACTCTCTACTGCTGTCTCTCTATATACTACTCTCTACTGCTGTCTCTCTACATACTACTCTCTACTGCTGTCTCTCTACATACTACTCTCTACTGTTGTCTCTCTACATACTACTCTCTACTGATGTCTCTCTACATACTACTCTCTACTGTTGTCTCTCTACATACTACTCTCTACTGCTGTCTCTCTACATACTACTCTCTACTGATGTCTCTACATACTACTCTCTACTGTTGTCTCTCTACATACTACTCTCTACTGATGTCTCTCTACATACTACTCTCTACTGCTGTCTCTCTACATACTACTCTCTACTGCTGTCTCTCTACATACTACTCTCTACTGTTGTCTCTCTACATACTACTCTCTACTGATGTCTCTCTACATACTACTCTCTACTGTTGTCTCTCTACATACTACTCTCTACCAATGTCTCTCTACATATTACTCTCTACTGCTGTCTCTCTTCATACTACTCTCTACTGCTGTCTCTCTATATAATACTCTCTACTGATGTCTCTCTTCATACTACTCTCTACTGATGTCTCTCTACATACTACTCTCTACTGCTGTCTCTCTACATACTACTCTCTACTGCTGTCTCTCTTCATACTACTCTCTACTGCTGTCTCTCTATATACTACTCTCTACTGATGTCTCTCTACATACTACTCTCTACTGCTGTCTCTCTATATACTACTCTCTACTGCTGTCTCTCTACATACTACTCTCTACTGCTGTCTCTCTACGTACTACTCTCTACCGATGTCGCTCTACATACTACTTTCTACTGTTGTCGCTCTACATATTACTCTCTACTGCTGTCTCTCTTCATACTACTCTCTACTGCTGTCTCTGTCTATACTACTCTCTACTGATGTCTCTCTACATACTACTCTCTACTGCTGTCTCTCTACATACTACTCTCTACTGCTGTCTCTCTTCATACTACTCTCTACTATTGTCTCTCTATATACTACTCTCTATTGATGTCTCTCTACATACTAATCTCTACTGATGTCTCTCTACATACTACTCTCTGCTACATACTACTCTCTACTGTTGTCTCTCTACAAACTACTCTCTACTGTTGTCTCTCTACATACTACTCTCTACTGATGTCTCTCTTCATACTACTCACTACTATTGTCTCTCTACATACTATTCTCTACTATTGTCTCTCTACATAATACTCTCTACTGTTGTCTCTCTACATACTACTCTCTACTGTTGTCTCTCTACATACTACTCTCTACTATTGTCTCTCTACATACTACTCTCTACTGTTGTCTCTCTACATACTACTCTCTACTGTTGTCTCTCTACATACTACTCTCTACTATTGTCTCTCTACATACTACTCTCTACTGTTGTCTCTCTACATACTACTCTCTACTGTTGTGTCTCTACATACTACTCTCTACTGTTGTCTCTCTACATACTACTCTCTACTGTTGTCTCTCTACATACTACTCTCTACTGTTGTCTCTCTACATACTACTCTCTACTATTGTCTCTCTACATACTACTCTCTACTGTTGTCTCTCTACATATTACTCTCTACTGCTGTCTTTCTATATACTACTCTCTACTGATGTCTCTACATACTACTCTCTACTGCTGTCTCTCTACATACTACTCTCTACTGATGTCTCTCTACATACTACTCTCTACTGATGTCTCTCTACATACTACTCTGTACTGCTGTCTCTCTTCAAACTACTCTCTACTGTTGTCTCTCTACATACTACTCTCTACATACTACTCTCTACTGTTGTCTCTCTACATACTACTCTCTACTGTTGTGTCTCTACATACTACTCTCTACTGCTGTCTCTCTACATACTACTACTACTACTACAGAGACACACCGACAAACTTTACAGACAGATAAAATAAAACTCAAAGCCTTTACACATGGATACATTACAGTTTTTCTCGATCGCTATGACACTTTTTTCAATACTTTTAACAACTTTCCTAAACTCTTAACACAGTTAGCACAACATCCGTCTGTGTAGGCTATACAATTAACACATTTCTTGTTGCTTTGACACAAAATGCATACAGTTAACACAAATTTAAAATGCTTAAATTTCTTTTACACACAAGCTCCACCAAAACCAAAACAATGGATCTTTACTGCCAAATTTCCAAATGCTTTCACACTGTATGTCAGAACAGATAACATCATGTTCTAAACCTAACTTATAGGCTAAAGTCAAAGTGAACAGCTGTTCAAATTGTAAATTGAAACACAAATATATCCCCTGCATTTTATACATGCATTTATTGGAAACAGCTGATTGAAGTTATGCGAATACATAGATCAATCCCAGCTGATTCCCTTCTAGGAAACACACTCAGGTGTTGAGGTTCTTTCAATCGCATGATCATATGGTAGTAGAGTAAAAGAGGACCTATTTGAACAATATGCTGTAGATGAACACAGAAAATAAGAAAAATGCCTTCACGAGGGAGAGGAAGAGGAGTACCAGGACAATTCTGTCTCTGTCTCCTTTTTTTCATAAACCGTACATTCTATAAAGCTACTCTGAGATGGGTCATTCATTTTTTGTATTGAATCTCAGCAGCAAAAGAAACAAAATGGTGGCCGGGTTGGTTCAGTGGGTAAAGCAGGCGCACATATATTGGAGGTTTATGCCTCGACGCAGAGGTCCAGGGTTCAAATCTGGCTTGTGACGATTTCCTGCATGTCTCCCCCCCTCTCTCCCCTTTCTCAACTAGCTGTCCTGTCAAATAAAGGTGGAAAAGCCCAAAAAAATATCTTTACAGTAAAAGAAAATATGCATGCATTTACTAAACCCAACAAAACAAAAATGCAGAGAGACTTCAAGAGAAACTGCAGTCCAAAACACAATCTATGATCAATACAATATACTATTGTCTGTTGTATAAGGGCAGACCTGACACATTTAAAATGATGCAGTTTCTGTAATTCCATCTGATGTTAGTGTTTTTTATGTCATTGTGCAGTGATTGACTAAATGTTCCTGTTGGGAGAGAACATGTGTTAGTGTTTTGGAAGAATTATTTGATTTTGAGACATGATTGCATTGTTTTGGTAGACATAGTGTATTGTGTAAGTGAATTATTGTATTTTGAAAATCAGTGTTGGAGTTTAGTTTACATTGTGTGATTTTGAGCATGAAATTAACTGTTTTGCCAATCGTGTGTTGTAGGTGTGTTGGTGCGTTAAGAGTTTAGGAAAGTTGTTAAAAGTATTGAAAAAAGTGTCATAGCGATTGTGAAAAACTGTAAAACCATGTTGGATGGTTTAAAGCCGACTCTTCTTCTGCTCGAGGCACTGCTATGTTTTGCTCAAAGAGAATATTCAATCTCTTTATTAGCATTAATAACAGCACCTGGTGGCTGATTCATTATTCATGATTATTACATCACTATTTCTCTGCTAAGACACACAGACAGTCAGACAGACAGACAGTCAGACAGACAGTCAGACAGTAAGTCAGACAGACACACAAACAGACAGACAGACAGTCAGACAGACGGACGGACGGACAAACAGACAGACAGACAGACAGACAGACAGACAGACAGACAGACAGACAGACAGACAGACAGACAGACAGAGAGACAGACAGACAGACAGACAGTCAGACAGACAGACAGACAGACAGACAGACAACACTCAAAACTTTAGATAATGAGGTAAACGTATTTAAAAGAAGTCTTTCACACTGTCTAACCCCTAATCCTGAACCAAAGATGTATTATATATATATATATATATATATATATATATATATATATATATATATATATATATATATATATATATATATATATATATATAAATATGTGTATGTATATATGTCTATATGATGTTTTTAACCAGAAGACATCAACGTGTTGCCTGTGTTCCTCCTGTGGGTTCAGCAGCTCACAAACATCATCAGATCTGGTTTACAGATCTTTGTGAACATCAGATGAGTCAGTAAATACTCCGTCAGGTTTGGTAAATATCCTGCAGCGTGTCTCTATCTGCCTCTAATGAGAAGGATTTAACAAGCTCACAGATGATATCCTGTCTCTGATCTGTCGTATGAACTGACAGAGCCACTCACTGGATTAAAACCTGTTAAACGTGATGTCATAGGAAACAGTGGAAAGATTATTTTATATTCTTTTTACTAAAACATTAAGCTCTTGGTTTGACTTCATTTGTCTTCTAATCTAAAGGGTTATTCCACTTAAAGATGATCAGACTTAAATCCATTCATCCATTCATCCATTCCCAGAATGACTGAGTGATGGCCGACAGACAGACACGTGACGTCACCCAGTGGTTAATGGTCGTTTGAAGCCCTGAGTTTGGCGTTTTGGCCGTTGCCCTCTTGGTTTGCTGGAGCCAGAATATGTTGGATGAGAGAGTGGCGCTGGCTGAGAACCTGCTACCTTCTGCCTCAAATCACCTTTCCGTTGCAGTAGTGTTAATGTCGTCAGACGAGACAAGACTAAATATGTTGGTCAGCGACCTTGTTTTCCATGACTAAGATGAGATGATGATGAGACTGCACCAATGTCCCAAAACGCTGACTAAGACTAAATTAACATGCATTATTGTTGACGAAAAAAGACGAGACTAAAATGTTTTGCATAGAATAAAAACTAAGATAAAATCTCTCTTCGTTTTCGTCAACAATGGTCTCTAAGTTTTTCATCATGAGACAGATATTCTGAATGAGTTGGTGCTGTTGCTGCCAGCCTCTGTCTTTTCTCTCCACACTCTCTCTATCTCTGTGTCTTTCTGTTTCCTCGCCTCTCCTATTTCTGCTGATGGCGTGTAATGACCAGCGCGGCTGACTGCTTGCTGTCATCGTTGCTGCTGTTGCGCTTATTGCGTATCGTTGGCCAGCTGATGACAGATCTGCTGATGGTCTTATTTGGGATCGATTTGTTGTTTCTCAGCGATCGGTTCGACAGAGAGAGTTTGATTGGACCGCTGATAGTTGATGTGCTCTCTCAGTTATTCTTTGTGTGATGCTGTATAGTGACATTCTCGCTTTGTTTACATAAGAACACATTGTGCGTCAGTTTCCTGCTGTTTTTGCGTTTCAGGGCCGTAGGGGCAACAGATTCTCACTCCTATATGGTAACATACTTGGTCACGCTTGGTCACGTGACCTTTGGCGTTGTTATTGACGCTAAAAGTCTCCTTTAGCGTCATATAACGTGCTTTATCTAAACGTGCTTGGTCGGGACTATTGGCGTCCCTTTATTTATGTTGAGGAAAAGCTCGTAGGTGGGCTTACATGTCTGTGACACGCGGGAATAAAGACACACGCGGGACAAGAGGGGGTGTAGGGGGGCGGAGCCTGCCGTGTGTTTGGCTCGTTATCTGTCTGCGGGGGTGTAGGGGGGCGGACCTGGAGTGTGTTTGGCTCGTTATCTTTCTGCGGGGGTGTAGGGGGGCGGAGCCTGGAGTGTGTTTGGCTCGTTATCTGTCTGCGGGGGTGTAGGGGGGCGGAGCCTGGCGTGTGTTTGGCTCGTTATCTTTCTGCGGGAGTCCGTGTGAACTCACCCTGGGCAGTGGGGGGGCGGCCAGCGTTTCTCCGCTGTGCCTCATTAACGCTCGGTGTCTTCACCCCCGGCTCTGACCGCCGCCGCCTTAACGGGCTGCCAGATGAAGGCTGTGTGGGCGTTGCCATGGCAACGGGACAGTCAAGGGTGGGAAGGGTTTAAAGATGGATGCCTCATGCTGAACGCTCTCGTTACCGAGCCGAGCTCAAACGCTGCAGGACGTTCACATCATTATTTATGGTATTCAGAAGTTTATTCTGACAAACTTCCAGCAGGAAGCGAGGCGTGTGATAGGCTCTCAGACATCATTAATCTGATGACTCACAGTCAGACCTGTTGATGTTAAACATCTCACAACATATTCTGATATATATTCTGTTTCTCCTGAACTTTCTAATGAGCCTCCATCTTTATTCTCTCAACACCCTGGACACAATAACAGAGACACTGGTCTCTCTCTCATGTGGATGGTTCCATACAACGCTCTTCACAAGTTAAATAAATAATCAGTTCACTACTTTCATTGAATGTGGGTGTTGAAGAAAAAACAATTGATAAAAGAACTTTGAAAAAAGATTTGACAAATGTCAAAAACAAAGCTTTAAAAATTTAGGAAAAAAAACACAAAAATGCCAAAAGGCTCAGAAAAAGTCGACAAACGTTGAAAAAAGTCAACAAAAACATTGGGAAAGCCACAAAAGTGTTGAAAAAATGACGACCAAAACGTTGATGAAGGTTTTTGAGTTGCAGGTCGACGGAAAGACAAGATGAGGGTGAAGAGGATGGAGGAGGGAAGGGTGGGGGAGCATGATGTCATTTATATCATATATCATATACATATAATATCATATATGATCATTTATATATAATATCAGATATATATGATTACCATGGATTAGGATGGCACCAAGATCTTGGTTGCAGCCATGGCCCTGCTACACCTTGCTGTGCCCTGCTGTGCCCTGCTATGCCCTGCTGTGCCCTGCTACACCCTGCTACACCCTGCTGCCCTGCTACACCCTGCTGCCCTGCTACACCCTGCTGCTGTGCCCTGCTACACTGTCCCGGGTCTGTCCCGTCAGACACCTCCTACCAAGAGCCTGGGTCTGCTGTCCGAGGTTTCTTCCTGAGAGGGAGGTTTTCCTCGCCACTGTCACACTGAATCCTTGCTCTTGGGGGAATTACTGGAATTGTTGGGATTTTATAAATTATAGAGTGTGGTCTAGACCAGTGGTTCCCAACTTTTGTATTCATTATATATTCTAGTGTATTATCATAATTTGTTTAACGTGCAAATATTTTTTTTTTACCTCAACCTTAAACCAGATAAAGACTTGCGCCCACCCTGTGATCTTTGCCGCCCCCCTGAAGGGTCCCCAGACCCCAGGTTGGGAACCACTGATCTAGACCTACTCTATCTGTAAAGTGTCTCGAGATAACTCTTATAATGATTTGATTCTATACATAAATAAAATATGATATATTATATATGATATTATATATAATACCACATATGATCATATCATATAATCGGTAACGGTTGTGGTTTTCAGCTGTAGTCTTTCCTGTTTTTTTTAACGATCATTTTTTTTGGCATTTTTAGGCCTTTATTGACAGGACAGCTGAAGACATGAAAGGGGAGAGCAATGGGGGAATGACATGCAGTAAAGGGCAGCAGGTCAGAGTCTAACCCGGGCCTGCTGTGTTGAGGAGTGAACATCTATATATGTGCGCCTGCTCTACCAACTGAGCTAACCTGGTGGCCAGTCTTTCCTGTTATATTGTGTCTATTCATTCCCTGGATGTTTCCTGCTGTTTGATTATATATGGATATAGAATGGAATACATATATATATATATATATATATATATATATATATATATATATATATATATATATATATATATATATATATTTACTTTGTAGTGTCGGTTTCTTGTTTGACTTCCTGTTGTGTGTGTTTTTGCTCCTCTGTGATTGGTTCCACCTGTCCATCATGTCACCTATCCCTCGTTACCCTGGTTACCTTGTGCATTTGGAGTTTTAGATCTCTGTTTCCAGTTTGTTAGTTTTTAGATCTCTGTTTCCAGTTTGTTAGTTTTAGATCTCTGTTTCCAGTTTGTTAGTTTTAGAGTTCTGTTTCCAGTTTGTTAGTTTTAGAGTTCTGTTTCCAGTTTGTTAGTTTTTAGAGCTCTGTTTCTAGTGTGTTAGGTTTTAGAGCTCTGTTTCCAGTTTGTTAGTTTTTAGATCTCTGTTTCCAGTTTGTTAGTTTTTAGAGCTATGTTTCTAGTGTGTTAGGTCTTAGAGCTCTGTTTCCAGTTTGTTAGTTTTTAGAGCTCTGTTTCTAGTGTGTTAGGTTTTAGAGCTCTGTTTCCAGTTTGTTAGTTTTTAGAGCTCTGTTTCCAGTTTGTTAGTTTTTAGATCTCTGTTTCCAGTTTGTTAGTTTTTAGAGCTTTGTTTCCAGTTTGTTAGTTTTAGAGCTCTGTTTCTAGTGTGTTAGGTTTTAGAGCTCTGTTTCCAGTTTGTTAGTTTTTAGAACTCTGTTTCCAGTTTGTTAGCTTTTAGATCTCTGTTTCCAGTTTGTTAGTTTTAGAGCTCTGTTTCCAGTATGTTAGTTTTAGAGCTCTGTTTCCAGTTTGTTAGTTTTTAGATCTCTGTTTCCAGTTTGTTAGTTTTAGAGCTCTGTTTCCAGTATGTTAGTTTTAGAGCTCTGTTTCCAGTTTGTTAGTTTTTAGATCTCTGTTTCCAGTTTGTTAGTTTTAGAGCTCTGTTTCCAGTATGTTAGTTTTAGAGCTCTGTTTCCAGTTTGTTAGTTTTTAGAACTCTGTTTCCAGTTTGTTAGTTTTTAGATCTCTGTTTCCAGTTTGTTAGTTTTTAGAGCTCTGTTTCCAGTTTGTTAGTTTTAGAGCTCTGTTTCCAGTTTGTTAGTTTTTAGAGCTCTGTTTCCAGTTTGTTAGTTTTAGGCTATGTTTACACGGAAACGATCTGAAGAGAAAACGCAAAAGTAGCGTTGCGTTATCACTTTTTATTCTGCGTTTAGACGAGCATTATGGAGGGGAAATCTGCGTGCATATGGTGACGCAAAAGTGTGTGAAATTCGATGTAGTATGCACTCCAGGTGACTAGGTGGCACTGCCACACAACACCACCAAGGCACCCACCTGCCTAGAACATTCATTCTACTTCTCTCCTTAGTAGCGCAAAACCAAAACATGCCGAAGCGAACAACAAAATCTCGTCTGGAAAGACGTGGAGGTGGAGTTGCATGTTTGTCTGATGATGACCAGCACAGTTGACCGTGATAAGCCACAACACAGCACCCACGGGAGCACTACCAATACCCTGAGCCTCGCGGCCCTTCAGCCGCTGCTTGAGAGCGAGAGGCAGCGGACAGAGGAGGCTGAAGCAGACCCTCCTCTGCCCGCTGACCTCTGACCTCTGCCCGCTGCCTCGCTCTCTCTCTCTCTCTTCATCCGTAACGTTGTCGCCTGCTCTGGCTCAAATGAATAGCCTACATATCGTCATCGAACTATAACAACCTTATCCACATTGTTGAAATCATTTAAATATTGAGCCATTACATTGAAATTCTAACAGGAGCCTATAATTTCTGTATCCTACTCCGTAACAACAGACGCCTTTTTCTCGTCTCTCTCCACACCGCTGTCTTCAGACTTTTGCGTTTTTACCCTTTAGACGGTAACGCGACGGTGGAGCGTTTTTAAGATTTCCACTCTGGAGGGTGGTTTCACTTTTTTGCGTTTTTAAGCCCCAAAAACGCCGTTGCCGTATAAACGAAAGGCACATCCGATAAAATATTTTTTCATTTTCACCCGAGAGCGTCATCGTGTAAACAGGGCCTTAGAGCTCTGTTTCCAGTTTGTTAGTTTTTAGAGCTCTGTTTCCAGTTTGTTAGTTTTTAGAGCTCTGTTTCCAGTTTGTTAGTTTTTAGACTGTGCTGCAGACTGTGGTCTCGTCTGACGACATTAACACTACTGCAACGGAAAGGTGAGTTGAGGCAGAAGGTAGCAGGTTCTCAGCCAGCGCCACTCTCTCATCCAACATATTCTGGCTCCAGCAAACCAAGAGGGGAACGACCTCGAAGACACGGTTTTCAAAATAAGAGACTAACAGCAGCAAGTTAAACTGAACTGATGACGTTTATCTTATTTTTTGTGAACGTGAACACAGATTCTCAGCGATTTTTTTTTCACCTCATAGTAAAGGGAGTTTTTCCTTGCCACTGTCGCAATAGCCACTGCTAATGCTTGCTCTTGAGGGAATTACTGTAATTGTTGGGGTTTTGGAATTTATAGAGTGTGGTCTAGACCTACTCTATCTGTAAAGTGTCTCGAGATAACTCAGTTAGGATTTGATACTATAAATAAAATTGAATTGAATTGAATAGTAAATATCTGAGCCACAGATTCTCTACCACACACCTCACACACCAGCCGCCTCATTAACACATGTTTCTACCATCTCTGGGTGATGGTCTGTGGTCCTGACAGAGAACTGAGATCATTCAATCAGCAACATTTCTTTAATGTTTTCTCAAACCGGCTGCAACATCAGCTGCTTTACATCAGCTGCAGCTCATTTAAATTTCAAATAAAAGACACACAGACGCACACACACACAGACAGACACACACAGAGACACACACACACAGACACACACACACAGACACACACACACACACACACACACACAGAGGCACACACGCACACACACATAGACACAGACATGTGTGTGTGTGTGTGTGTCTAGGATTCAGACTTTCAGCAGATAAACTGTTCATCATCATCAGCTTCATCATCATTGTCTTCAGCATGAAACTGGTGTCAGTCTTGTTATGTTAAATCAGGTCAATGCTGGTTAAACTGGATCATTTTATTAAACCTGTGCCATCAGCAGGGCCACACACAATCTGCAGACGCAGAATTTAAACATTTGACCAGATTTTCATTCTGAATCACCGCTGAAAGCTGTTAAAACATCCACACATTCAGTTTGGGTCTGGTCATGGCTGTGGAGATAGAGCTGGACATGAGAGACATGAGACACATGAGAGACATGAGACAAACGAGACACATGAGACACATGAGAGACATGACACATGAGACACATGACAGACATGAGAAAATGAGAGACATGAGACACATGAGAGACATGAGACACATGAGACACATAAGACATGAGAGACATGAGAGACATGAGAACATGAGAGACATGAGACACATGAGAGACATGAGAAAATGAGAGACATGAGAGACATGAGACATGAGAACATGAGAGACATGAGAATATGAGACAAATGAGACAAATGAGACAAATGAGACACATGAGAGACATGAGATACAGAGAACTTACACATTTATAATATATATGCCTGGTATATCGGAGATGTCCCTGAGTGCCGTACTGTCTGCCGTTTTGAACAGTATTATTAATACATGTAGTCTATAGATCAGAGTTCCATACACTGTGCGAGAACAGGACGAAATTATAATTCAATTTGCAGCAATTCACCAGCGTCTGAGTTTTCTTTTGCTTTTTCTCCGCCAGTCATCATGATTCGGCATAATGAACAACTGCCAGGGTCATTACCATACTGATCAGCATTCAGGAGGTGCTCTGCATTGACTATTTATGGTTAAATATGGGCGTGTACAGGGCGGGATAAGAGGCTGATCCACATATGAAAGCTAGTGGGTAATCTGTGATTTATAAAGGGAACATTGCTTACAGATGTGCGTTTGCACGATTTTATAAATCTGAGTGTTTATTGGCGTATGCCATTTATGGCTTTTGGGCGTATGTACACTTTTAGTAAGGATCCTACACTCAGTTTTATAAATGAGACCCCTGATTATTTAGTCTGGTGGCTTGGCCACAGATCGATCGTCCTCTTCCTTTCTGACCTCCATCCTCTCCTCTTCAAATTATTCTGCTGCAGTCTCACTCTTCATTAAAACGCACATCATGATTATCAACCCCCCCCGCCCCAGCACAACAGCGTCCTGATTGGTCGATAGAGGCAGCTCAATAACTTCTGATGCTAACGATGCTAATGACAGCCAGGCAGAGCAGGGGATCGTGGGAAACTGGCCCCCCCAGGTATCGATCAGAGAAGGTGTGTGTGTGAGTGTGAGTGTGTGTGTGTCTGTGTTTCTATGTGTGTGTCTATGTGTGTGTGTGTGTGTTTGTGTGTGCGTGTCTCTCTGTGTGTGTGCGTGTGTGCGTGTGAGTTCTGATTAACAGACAACCTGCTGCTGTTTTTATTCACATTTTCAGTCTGCCACAGACGGTTGGCTGCTTGCTTTCTTTTGATTAATATATCTGGTTGATATGCATGGTTGAAAGAAACTAGTTCCCCCGTCTCTCTGTCATTGGTTGGTTTTAGTTCCAGATTAATTCATTGAAAGATGAATGATGTTCGTTTTAAAGGTGAACATCAGCAGACTGATTGTTAATGAAAAGAATCAATACATCCTGACAGCCAATAAGAGAGCAGAGATGTCAAAGTCAAGGGGTGTGTGTGTGTGTGTGTGTGTGTCGTGATACAGGAAGGACACTCTGAATTATTGATCAACTTAATGGACAAACTTTCATTTTTTTCTGCCGTCACGTTGAGTTCTGACTCTGAGAGGACGACAGCCGCGGTCACCGAAGATTTCCCATGAGGCCGCAGTCACCGGGACGCCAAGGAGACAAGACACACACCCCATCCTGACCGCCAGAGAGAGAGAAAGAGAGAGAGAGAGAGAGAGAGAGAGAGGTTAAAGGGTAACACCAGGGGGCAGTTAATGGGAAGTACAGTAACATGTGATCTCAGCAAATGTATGCTGAAAAATGGCAGAAAACACATTCTCACTCCCATCGCGTCAGAAAGCAACGCTTGGTCAGGTGACTTTGGTGTTTGTTGTTGACACAAAAAGTCTCCCTTAGTGTCACATTTAGACTCTCTGGGTCGGACGTATGTTTAACTGACATGTGGCACAAGAAAGGGACAGTTAGGTTTAGGAAAAGATGGTGGGGGAGGTTACAAAATGTACGTTTCAGTGACACGCGGGACAAGAACCCCGGTCTCCTGGGGGAAAGTCCTGTGTTGTTTGACACATCCACCCCCGAACCAACCATCTTTCATACTACTCTCTACTGCTGTCTCTCTTCATACTACTCTCTACTGCTGACTCTCTTCATACTACTCTCTACTGCTGTCACTCTACATACTACTCTCTACTGCTGTCACTCTACATACTACTCTCTACTGCTGTCTCTCTTCATACTACTCTCTACTGTTGTCTCTCTTCATACTACTGTCATACTACTCTCTACTGTTGTCTCTCTACATACTACTCTCTACTGCTGTCTCTCTTCATACTACTCTCTACTGCTGTCACTCTACATACTACTCTCTACTGCTGTCTCTCTTCATAATACTCTCTACTGTTGTCTCTCTACATACTAATCTCTACTGTTGTCTCTATATATACTACTCTCTACTGCTGTCTCTCTTCATACTACTCTCTACTGCTGTCACTCTACATACTACTCTCTACTGCTGTCTCTCTTCATAATACTCTCTACTGTTGTCTCTCTACATACTAATCTCTACTGTTGTCTCTATATATACTACTCTCTACTGCTGTCTCTCTTCATACTACTCTCTACTGTTGTCTCTCTACATACTACTCTCTACTGCTGTCGCTCTACATACTACTCTCTACTGCTGTCTCTCTTCATACTACTCTCTACTGTTGTCTCTCTACATACTACTCTCTACTGCTGTCGCTCTACATACTACTCTCTACTGCTGTCGCTCTACGTACTACTCTCTACTGCTGTCTCTCTTCATACTACTCTCTACTGCTGTCGCTATACATACTACTCTCTACTGTTGTCTCTCTACATACTACTCTCTACTGTTGTCTCTCTACATAGTACTCTCTACTGTTGTCTCTCTACATACTACTCTCTACTGCTGACTCTCTTCATACTACTCTCTACTGCTGTCACTCTACATACTACTCTCTACTGTTGTCTCTCTACATACTACTCTCTACTGTTGTCTCTCTACATACTACTCTCTACTGCTGTCTCTCCTCATACTACTCTCTACTGCTGTCTCTCTTCATACTACTCTCTACTGTTGTCTCTCTACATACTACTCTCTACTGCTGTCTCTCTACATACTACTCTCTACTGCTGTCTCTCTTCATACTACTCTCTACTGTTGTCTCTCTACATACTACTCTCTACTGCTGTCTCTCTACATACTACTCTAAACTCTTGTCTCTCTACATACTACTCTCTATTGCTGTTTCTCTGCTGCTTTGCCCGGTGCGTACCGTATGGATACTAAAGGAGACGATATCTGACACTGAGAGACACTGACCAAGAGGCAAATGTAACAAGTTGAGATTGAGAACCTTTGTTCTGATGTTGAGGACATTTAGGGCAAGACATTCTGAAGGATGGCAGAGAACATCATCAGAGATCTTCTCTCCGTGCTTCACCAATTAAAGACTTGATTCATCGAACCATCGACTCTGTAATCTTCCTAAAAGAAATCCTAGAAACAGCATCCCGAGATAAACATACCTCAGACACTTAAGCTCTTTAATATGCTGTTATGTTATACAATGGTTCTACTCAAGCACTTATACTTTGCTTCCCTTACAGCAACTGCCTCGCTGATCTTACAGTTGTTAAAATGCTGTTAGCTATTTTAGGGGCAGCTGTGGCTCAGTGGTAGAGAGGTTGCCTGCCAATCGGAAGGTTGGTGGTTCAATCCTTGGCCCTGCAGTCCCATGAGTCCTCGGCCTCCTTTAGTGATAACGATACATGTAATAAATTCACTGCTCTGGAGGCAAGGCTTAGTGAGTTTGAGGCACGGCTCCGCATCATGGAATCAGAATCATATGCTTCCGTAGCTAGCCAACATACTGTAGCTTCTGTAGCTTCTGCTAGCTGTCCTCCGGCAGACCCCGAGCAGCTGGGCGAGTGGGTGACTGTCCGAGGGAAGCGTGGCGTTAGAGAGGGAAGCATAGCGTTAGATCTAAACCAGGGAGTGCACATGATGACGGTCGCTCTAAACTGGAGCGTCTTCGCCTCTCTAACAGTTTCTCCCTACTCAGTGATACACCCACTGAGAAGCCAATTCTGGTTATTGGGAGCTCTATACTGTGATATGTGAAGCCGGCGGCTACAGCACCTACGGTCATATGTGTCCCAGGGGCTAGAGCAGGTGATATAGAATCCCATCTAAAGCTGTTGGCTAAAAAGAACTGTAAATACAGTAAGATCATACTTCACGTAGGGGGTAATGGTCGTAAATTGGAGATCACTAAAATTAATGTTGAGTCACTTTGTGTATACGCAAAGATAATGTCGGACTCAGTAGTTTGTTTTCTCTGGACCCCTGCCAAACCTGACCAATGATGAAATGTACAGCCGTACGTCATCCTTTCACCGCTGGTTGTCGGGGTGGTGCCCAGCTAATGATGTGGGCTATGTGAATAACTGGGGGGCGTTCTGGGGAAAGCCTGGTCTGATGGAGAGAGACGCATTCATCCCACCTGGGACGGAGCCGCTCTCATATCAAAAAATCTGACTGAGTTTATTATCGGTCATAAACCATGACAACCCAAGTTTGATATTAGTAATCAGATGTGTAGTACTACGCGCTCCTCTGAGCTTTCGTTGGAGCAGTCACCCACTCATAGTCTAATAAGCACGGTGTCTGTTCCCCGACTTAGATCGGTTAAATCAAAGGTAAACAAAAGATGCGCTATACTTAACAACTTAATTGGAATTAAAACAACTGCAACGAGAGAACAAAATAGGAAAATTAGATGTGGAATATTAAATATTAGATCTCTGTCTTCTAAAGCATTATTGGTAAACGATTTGATATCAGATAATAACATTGATTTATTTTGTCTTACTGAAACCTGGCTGGGCCATGAAGACTATGTTAGTCTAAATGAAGCCACTCCTCTCAGTCATATTAATGCTCAAATTCCTAGAGGCTCAGGCCGAGGAGGGGGAGTTGCAGCCATCTTTGATTCAAGCCTGTTAATTAATCCTAAACCTAAACTAAATTATAACTTGTTTGAAAGTCTTGTTCTTAATCTTCAACATCCAAAATTGAAAACATTACAGCCAATTATATTCGTTGTTATATACAGGGCTCCAGGTCCGTATTCTGAATTTGTATCTGAATTCTCCGAGTTTTTATCATGTTTAGTCCTTAAATCAGACATAGTACTTATTGTAGGTGATTATAATATCCATGTGGATGTTGACAATGATAGCTGTTGTAGCCAATTTGTGTGTGTGTGTGTGTATGTGTGTATGGTTTGATTGTTACGTCACCTGCGCACCTGTGTGTATGTGCTAATTAGCCAGGGTAGTAAGGGAATCACAGGTGAGCCAGAGGGAGAATCTAGTCTGGGAAGCCACACAGTTTTTCAACCTCAGCTGTGCGATAGTTATGGTTTTTAGATCTCATCTGTTCGTTTTTAATCTTGCAAGTCAGTTTTTTGTATGTGTTTTTAAATACATTTCTACAATAAAGGATTAACTATATGGCGATGGCGGACCTCATTTTTTGCAACAGCAAGAGTTGGAAATGGCTTCAAATTCCCTGCAGTGGCATTTTTTGTGGACAGATTGCCACTACAATAGCCTTACTACTGCTTTCAACTCATTATTAGAATCAATCGGTTTCAGTCAGAGTGTGCATGGGCCACGCACTGTTTTAACCACACCCTCGACCTTGTGCTGGTATATGGTATTGAAATTGAAGGATTTAATAATATTTCCGCAGAATTCGGTATTATCAGATCATTCTTTAATTACTTTCGAATTCTTACTACCTGACTATACTAAATTAGATAAAAGCTTCTACACTAGATGCCTATCTGACAGTGCTATAGGTAAATTTAAGGAAGATATTCCAACAGCATTCGACTCTATGTCATGCCTTAACATAACAGAGGACCTTTATGTTAACCTCAGTCCCTCTCAAATTGATACAGTTGTAGACGGTGTTACGACTTGCCTACGGACAACTTTAGACTCCGTTGCTCCCCTGAAAAAGAAGATGATGAAGCAAAGGAAACTAGCACCTTAGTATAACTCCCAAACTTGCAAATTAAAACAAATCTTGCAAAACCTCGAAAGTAAGTGGCGTTCCACCAAAGTGGAAGAATCTCGTTTGGATTGGCAAGAAAGTCTCAAAACCTATAGGAAGGCCCTAAGAAAGGCCAGATCAGACTATTACTCTTCACTTCACTACTCTTCACTAGTTCACTAACCCAAGGTTTCTTTTCAGCACTGTAGCCAGGCTGACAGATAGCCACAGCTCTACTGAGCCATCTATTCCTCTAGCATTGAGTAGTGATGACTTCATGAGCTTCTTTAACGATAAAATTATAACAATTAGAGATAAAAATCCATCACCTTTTGCCCTCAACTTCTAACAGTTCACCTTTAAACGCAGGAACACTAGAAAGAACGACTAGTCCTGACACATACTGCTTTTATCCTATAGACCTTCTTCAACAACTAATGGTAAAGGTATCTTCAGCTAAGCCATCTACCTGTCTCTTAGACCCCATCCCAACGAGACTACTCAAAGAAGCGTTACCCATGGTTAACACTTCATTACTAGATATGATCAATATGTCCTTATTAACAGGTTATGTACCGCAGTCATTTAAAATTGCTGTGATAAAACCTCTTCTGAAAAAACCCACCCTCGATCCTGAGGTCTTAGCAAACTATAGACCTATATCTAACCTTCCCTTTCTCTCCAAGATCCTTGAGAAGGTAGTCGCTAACCAACTATGTGATTTTCTCCATAGCAATAGTTTATTTAATGACTTTCAATCAGGATTTAGAAAGAATCATAGCATAGAGACGGCACTGGTGAAAATTACTAACAACCTTTTAACTGCTGCAGACAAAGGACTTGTCTCCATTTTGTTTTACTAGATGTTCTCACAAGAACTAAGAAAAGACATCATATTTCTCCTGTATTAGCTTCTCTGCATTGGCTTCCTGTAAAATCCAGGATTGAGTTTAAAAGCCTTCTCTTGACCTACAAAGCTCTAAATGGTCTAGCACCATCATATCTAGAAGAGCTCCTAATACCCTATTGTCCCACTAGAGCACTGCGCTCCCAGAATGCAGAGTTACTGGTGGTACCTAGAGTCTCTAAAAGTAGAATGGGAGCCAGAGCCTTCAGTTATCAGGCTCCTCTCCTATGGAACCAGCTCCCGATCTGGGTACAGGGGGCAGAAACTGTAATCGCTTTCAAGAATGAACTTAAAACTCTCCTATTTGATAAAGCTTATAGCTAGGGAGTGAGGAGTTGCAGTGTTCACCTAACTGGCCCACCTGCTTCTCTTCATAATTGTTGGATTAATAACATAACAAAAGTAGAGGGAGGCAGGCCAGCACAGCCCGATCCGGCAGGGGAGAGTTCAAAGCCCGAACAGGCTACCTCTCCTTATGTCCTGTCTCTCTTAGTTACGCTGTTATAGTTTTAGACTGCCGGGGGACTTCCTTCCTTCTTTTAACACACTGAGCTGCTCTCTCCTCTCCCTTTCTTTTACCATTTGTGTGCATCCCTTCCCAGAAATGCTTGTTACTAATCCTAGCTTCTGGGGAGTTTGCTCCCCGGAGTCCTTATGTTTTTTCCTTGGAGAACGTTGGCACCAAGATCTTTCCAGCTGTCGCCGTGGTCCTGCTGCACTCCCTGCTGAGCTCAGCGGTGCCCTGCTGCTTCCTGCTGCTTCCTGCTGAACCCTGCAGCTTCCTGCTGAATCCCTGCTGCTTCCTGCTGAACCCTGCAGCTTCCTGCTGAACCCTGCTGCTTCCTGCTGAACCCTGCTGCTTCCTGCTGAACCCTGCAGCTTCCTGCTATGTCCATCCATGCTCTGCTGGGCCACGCTAGAGTCCGGATCAGGCCAAATTTTTCTGTCCAAACCTGGCCCGCGTCCGACAGAGCCGTGTCCGAACCCGGCCCGAGCCCGACAGGCATTAAGAAATTTATGTCCGAGCCCGACACAGTTAAAATCTCATCTTTTTTCCTCTCATACTAATGACACATGTAGGCTACGTTTATTTGTGTGGAAAGCCCTTTTTTATTAAGCAACTGAAGGAAGGCATTCGGAAATGTCAACAGATGAGCACATCGGCGCATGTGGGGCAACAAGCGCACGTTAATAAGCTGTTAAAATGTTCGATGTGTTAACCTCTCCTGATCGCTTCGTTTCCGACCGTGATCAGAAAACCAGCAGAGACTGGTTACCTCCAGGGCCGATGTTATAACATGAATAACCACTAACTCTGCTCCGGTTGCATCTACAATATGTCTGCTTCCTCTTTTTCTCTCTTTTCTGCCCACTTACCACACACACTCACTCACACACACACAAACCCACATGCAATGAGCTCTCTTAAAAGGAGCCGCAGCACCATTTAACAACAAATTCCTTATCGCGCTGATGTGACCGAGCCCGACCCGACCCCGACCATAATTCTAAATATCTGTCCGAACCCGTCGGGACCCATCGGCCTCGGGTCGGGTATCCATGCCTTAGGCCACGCTACATCCTGTAACGCCCTGCAGCGCCCTGATATGACATGAACTATGACATGAACTACTACGACTACCATTTGAAGTCACTGTTCCATTACTAATTTGACTATTATCGCCACTGTTCATCATATCCCCAACCGGCCCGTCAGACACCTCCTACCAAGAGCCTGGGTCTGTCCCAGGTTTCTTCCCAAGAGGGAGTTTTTCCTCGCCACTTTCGCACTGCTTGCTCTTGAGGGAATTACTGTAATTGTTGGAATTGTTGGGGCTTTGTGAATTATAGAGTGCGGTCTAGACCTACTCTATCTGTAAAGTGTCTCGAGATAACTCTTGTTATGATTTGATACTATAAATAAATTGAATTGAATTGAATTAATATCGCCTGAACTGCAGGAACCAAGGGCCGATAACTCTGCTCTCTAACTACAGCAGCATCTGAAAAATCCTCCGCAGATCACCAACCACAGACTGAAATAATTCTCAAATTTTCCCAAATGATCCCAGAGCTGAGTAAAGAACTTTGGGCCTCATTCACCAACCAACCGTTCTTACGAAGAAATGTGTTCTTAAACCCTTCTTACGCACTTTTTTACGAAGATTCTGGCATTCACTAATGTTTTCGTAACTTGGATTTGTTCTTAGCTAAGAACAAAATCTACGAACACTGAAAAGCACTCTTACGCACATTTGGATGATTACAATTTGCTCCAAATGATTGCTTACTGCATTTTATTTAATTCTACAGTTGTTTACAATGATAGTATTGTAATGTAATGTATTTCTGATCATTTGTTGATAAAAAATCATATCATGGAAAAAAAACACTAACACTGCAATTTACATCAGCAATTAAACTGATTAAATCCTGCGTTATTTGGTGATTGATCGCTATTTATAGGGCCGAAATGCAGTGGTAGAATGTAACAAAGTACAAATTCTTCGTAACTGTACTTAAGTACATTTTTCACGTATCTGTACTTTACTTAAGTAGACTCAATAGTGCATAGCCTACTTTGGACTTTTACTTTGTTACATTTTGCAGCAATTATCTATACTTTCTACTCCACTACATTTCTACAATGTTCCGTTACATTTTCTGATCAGTTTCCCCCCCTCTGCCAAAACGTCTTCCTGACCGTCACACGTTTGTCTCACTAGTGAAGTTTTGTTGCCGTAGATACTGTATATATGGGTTGCCATAGATACTGTATATATGGGTTGCCGTAGATACTGTATATATGGGGCACCGCTGATCCAAGCCGGCTCCGGTGCTCCAGAGCCCGGGCGCAGCGCCGCTGACCCTCGGTAATACAGCCCCGGTAAAAGTGAAAATGAAAACGTTTGTTTTTTTATTATTCCTGTTTTTAAATCAAAGTTGCTATATCTATTTCTCTCCACAGCGTCGTTTACTCCTCCGCCAGGCTGTGTAAGACACGTTCATATCTTATTTATTTGGCTGGACCTGTTCACATCTCCCCATGTCAGCTGCTTCACACACTTTATTTGCTTACTTGCATGGTTAAAGAAAATGAAATACATCCATGAATAAAATCAACCGCATTCCGATTCTAACATATTTCCGTTTCATGGTTAGGATAGGAACTTTTCTTAAAAGCCAGGCCTCGTTTGTGGTTGTGGACACCTTCTACTTTTACTAAAGTATATATGTCTCTGGTTATTGTACTTTTATTTAAGTACTGAGATTCAGTACTTCCTCCACCGCGGCTCCGACAACCTGTCTCCCAGGAGGTGCACAGGAAGTGTCGTGTCCTTATATGGGAATTTTTGGGGCGTTTTCTTATGCTAATTAGGAACAACTGGCACGCGCTTTCAGTTACGAAGACGTGGGATTCATCAATCCTAAGAACACAGGTGCGAACAAATCGGCTGTTTAAGAACACGTCATGAATCCGGCGTAAACTTTTCTTAGAAACCTTCTTGCCAACATATTTAAGAGAAAACTTAGGAAGATATTGGTGAATGAGGCCCTTTGATTCTTTAAGGCACCGACAGCATTGCTACCAGCCCTGTTCTGGACCCTGATTGAAAGTTAAACACTAGCTAAAGCTGAATATTCTCCGGCTTTGTGGATTTCAGAAAAACAAACTGATGGAAACCTCATGACTCTGATGAACTCCATGTGCACAAACTACAAGTGTGCTGTAAGGTTGGTGAACAACACGCAGCCTGCTGTCAGTCTGCAGTTGTTCAGCAGATGTTCAGCAGATGTTTAGCAGATGTTGAGAGGCTGCAGATGTTTAGAGGCTGCAGTCTGCAGATCTTTAGAAGCTGCAGTCTGCAGATGTTTAGAGGCTGCAGATGTTTAGAGGCTGCAGTCTGCAGATGTTCAGCAGATGTTTAGAAGCTGCAGTCTGCAGATGTTTAGAGGCTGCAGTCTGCAGATGTTTAGAGGCTGCAGTCTGCAGATGTTTAGAAGCTGCAGTCTGCAGATGTTTAGAGGCTGCAGATGTTTAGAGGCTGCAGTCTGCAGTTGTTCAGCAGATGTTGAGAGGCTGCAGATGTTTAGAGGCTGCAGTCTGCAGATCTTTAGAAGCTGCAGTCTGCAGATGTTTAGAGGCTGCAGATGTTTAGAGGCTGCAGTCTGCAGTTGTTCAGCAGATGTTTAGAGGCTGCAGATGTTTAGAGGCTGCAGTCTGCAGATGTTCAGCAGATATTTAGAGGCTGCAGATGTTTAGAGGCTGCAGTCTGCAGATGTTCAGCAGATGTTTAGAGGCTGCAGTCTGCAGTTGTTCAGCAGATGTTTAGAGGCTGCAGATGTTTAGAGGCTGCAGTCTGCAGATGTTCAGCAGATGTTTAGAGGCTGCAGCCTGCAGATGTTCTACAGCATCACCTTGATCTCCTGCCGTTTCTCTCAGACCTTTGAATCTGAGTCTGACTGAAGCTGATTATATACCGGACGCAGCCCAGCTGGAGCATACAAATGTGACGTCATGAGATCGCCGTGAGTATTTCTACCTGCGCTGGTGGTGGCGACACTAGCTGCAGTCTTCTCCTGAACAGAGGTGGCACTAATGAGCAAAGGAAGGCTACCGACGCTGCTCTTTCTATGGACTAGAAGATGAAGAAAAAGGTAAACAATGGCAGAACTGGCAGCAGCATTGCCATCAATGCTTCGATTTGATTCTGACCTACCACTGACCACTGACCTACTTAGTCAGATCGAGCCTTTCATTCACCATAAAGAACTCATCTTAACCCGGTAAGTTTACCAGAGAGACCTGCAGTCACTCTGAGAGTCCTGGCAGCACGTTGTCGGCGAACTCATTCAGGCTCCTGTTTCTGCTTTGTCGCGCGCCGCTGAAAAAAAAAAAGCCGTGCACGACCTCGGCTCGCGCACCATAAATCAGATGCGCCGGCCGGATATTACATCATTTTGATGTCACGATGTCGCGCGACTGCTTGGATGCGTCAACTGTAAAAAAAAACTTTAGAGACACAAACATCAAAACTAAAGTAAATACTGAAAGACTCCCGTCACACTGACCATTACTGGAAACAGAGACTCCACACAGACAATCAGCTCAACCTCCGGTCCATAAAAAACCTGTGATCATCAGGAATCACTGTTGTGTCAGAGAGAGAGAGAGAGAGAGAGAGAGAGAGAGAGAGAGAGAGAGAGAGAGAGAGACAGACAGAGAGAGACAGACAGAGAGAGAGACAGAGAGACAGAGAGAGACAGAGAGAGACAGAGAGAGAGAGAGAGAGAGAGAGAGACAGAGAGAGACAGAGAGAGAGAGACAGAGAGAGAAACAGAGAGAGAGAGAGAGAGAGAGTGTCACACCCAGCTCAGCAAGGAAGGGTCAAGTCAGCCGCCGGGACAAAGCGTCAGCACTTCCTGTCTGTGATTTCAGAATAAGACTCAGTGATGTTTTCACACTGCAGCAGCGTTCTGTATTTTAATCTCACTTCATGATGTCATCATGATGTCAGGGATAGTCTCACATGTCCAGCTCTACATCACAGCATTAAAGCATTATTCGTGGGCGGCACTGAGCTCCGGACGGAGCTACGGTGCCTTTGCGAAAAAGGCTCTGGAAGGAACTTGTTTTGGTGGAACGTGCACGTAGGGAGGCGAGATCTGGAATTAAAATGGCTGAGTGTGTGAATATTACTCAAAAAAAGATAAATATAATTAGATTTTTCATTTTATGTATTTTTTTAGTTTAGAGTGCCAACACACAGAAAGATGAAGGTGACGGGCGTCTCCCGTAAATTAATGGCTGTATGTAGCATATAGACTATAACAGGGATAACCGGGTAATCAGATTACTGCTGTTTCTCATAAGCCCCGCCCCCAAACATCTGGATGGCCCCCTGGTGGCTGGCTGCAGCATATCTCATAAGCCCCGCCCCCAAACAAAATCAAACTACACGTCAAATAAATGTTTCCCAAAGCTGTTTCTGTCTGTAGTTCATTCCTCTGACCAGTTTGGTTTTTATTAGTTGTTTGATGCTATAAAACCTCCTGATTAACAACAATCCATCCCGTAATACGCTGCTCTAATGGCCAGTTACGATGTTAGCAGGGCTCCCATTGGGCGAGATGTTTAAGATGTTAGCAGGGCTCCCATTGGGCGAGATGTTTAACCCCCTAACCCGTTTCTGTCTATTCTTGATAAATAAATTATCTTAACAGTTTCCATCAATCATAAATAAAATGAAGCTGTGATTTGGCGACAGATGGGAGAAGATGTTTGAATAAAGATCCTGTCCCCCTGTCTGCTGCGCTGATATAGGCCACTCGAGTAAAAATGCTTTATTTTGAAGGCTGTTTCAGTGAACTTCCGGTGCTGCTGTGTGTCTGCCCCCCCCAGCTTGCCTCAGCTCGGTCGGTCCTTCAGTCGGCATGACAACGCGCTCCGGAGGCTGCACGGGGAACGGCTGAGTGCGCGCGGACCGCGATGGCAGCTGAAGATGCACAGTAACGGAACCAGCGGCTCCGGTACCGGTCCCGGGAGCGGCCCGGCGGTCCCGGCGGTCCCGGCGGTCCCGGCGGTCCCGGCCATGGAGAGAGCGCGGCCGGCCACCGTCACCGTGTCCGCGGTGAGCCTCGCGCTCAGCGTGATGGCGCTGCTGCTGCTCGTCACCGCCATCTCCTCCGACCACTGGTACGAGACGGACACGCGCCGACACAAGGACAACTGCGACCGCCACGGGTCCGATTCCAACGACCAGAAGAACCGAGAGATGCCCATCTACCACCTGCCGCTCGTGGACACCGGCAGCGGCGGCGCGCGGCCGCGGGACGTGGCGCACATGAAGCCCGTGCACGTGGGCAGCCGCGAGGAGGAGCTGCTGGAGAACTGGCGGGCCATCCTGGGGATGGGCATCCTGGAGACGGAGTGCGGCAGGCCGCTGTTCTCCGCGCACTCCGGCCTCTGGAGGAAGTGCTACTTCCGGGGTCTGGACCCGGACATCGACAAGCTCATCGACCGCGGTCAGAATCCCAAATATATCCTACACATAGCCTATGTATATGTATATATGTATATAATATACATATATATATATATATATATATATTTATATATATAGTCTGTTTATACTGTGTGTTTTTTAGTCACTGTGACCAGGGGAGACGCTCACAGACCTTTAGGCTATATATATATATATATATATATATATATATATATATATATATATATATATATATATATATATATATATATATATACATATATATATTCTGTTTTTTTTAGGCATGTTTATAAATATATATTTATAGTCATACTTTGTTTATAATAACATCTACTACTACACATATGCACTCAAATATGACTAGGCTAATATGACTATAAATACACAGTATATATATATATACTATGTATTTAAAGTCATACAGCCTAATACAATATGTTTTGTATGACAGGAGAATTTAACATCATATACATTAGATATTATTAATATGTACAGATATTTAAAGTGCTATAACAAACGTAGTGCTAAACACAGCAGTTTTTAGGGATATGTGTGTGTGTGTGTGTGTGTGTGTGTTCATAGTGTATGTGTGTGTGTGTGTGAGTGTGTGTTATGTTCCTAATAACATCTACTTCTGCACATATACACTCAATAACTGGTTAACCCTCAGAGGTCTCCATGTTTGCATACTGCCCTAAATTCCCTTTGTAAGATAATTTCTATATAAGTGATCTCCGTGTGTTTCATATCTAAATGTTCAGAACAAACTCAGCTTCCTGTAAAGTGAAATCTGTCCCAGAGCCATGTGTGGAAATAGATAACCGGCCCCAAATGTAAATTTTCCCCTTTTTGAAATTCTTCAAATCTCTTCATGAAAACAAACCTTCACTCATGTGGATGAAATGAGTTCACCAACAAGAATAAATAGTAAACACAGGTCAAATGGATGGATGTAGAGCTGCAAAGATGAATGGATCAGTTGTCAACTACAAAATTAATCTCCAACTATTCTGTTAATCGATCAATAAGTTGGAGTCGATGATGATAAACCAGGTAAACTAGTGTGATGTCAGCTTGTTAAATGTGAATACGTTCTAGTCTCTAAATGTGAACACGTTCTAGTCTCTAAATGTGAATACGTTCTAGTCTCTAAATGTGAATACGTTCTAGTCTCTAAATGTGAACACGTTCTAGTCTCTAAATATGAACACGTTCTAGTCTCTAAATGTGAATACGTTCTAGTCTCTAAATATGAACACGTTCTAGTCTCTAAATGTGAATACGTTCTAGTCTCTAAATATGAACACGTTCTAGTCTCTAAATGTGAATACGTTCTAGTCTCTAAATATGAACACGTTCTAGTCTCTAAATGTGAATACGTTCTAGTCTCTAAATATGAACACGTTCTAGTCCTAAATGTGAACACGTTCTAGTCTCTAAATGTGAATACGTTCTAGTCTCTAAATATGAACACGTTCTAGTCTCTAAATGTGAATACGTTCTAGTCTCTAAATATGAACACGTTCTAGTCTCTAAATGTGAATACGTTCTAGTCTCTAAATATGAACACGTTCTAGTCTCTAAATGTGAATACGTTCTAGTCTCTAAATATGAACACGTTCTAGTCTCTAAATGTGAATACGTTCTAGTCTCTAAATATGAACACGTTCTAGTCCTAAATGTGAACACGTTCTAGTCTCTAAATGTGAATACGTTCTAGTCTCTAAATATGAACACGTTCTAGTCTCTAAATGTGAATACGTTCTAGTCTCTAAATATGAACACGTTCTAGTCTCTAAATGTGAATACGTTCTAGTCTCTAAATATGAACACATTCTAGTCTCTAAATATGAACACGTTCTAGTCTCTAAATGTGAATACGTTCTAGTCTCTAAATATGAACACGTTCTAGTCCTAAATGTGAACACGTTCTAGTCTCTAAATGTGAATACGTTCTAGTCTCTAAATATGAACACGTTCTAGTCTCTAAATGTGAATACGTTCTAGTCTCTAAATATGAACACGTTCTAGTCTCTAAATGTGAATACTTTTTAGTCTCTAAAGATGAACACGTTCTAGTCTCTAAATATGAACACGTTCTAGTCTCTAAATATGAATATATTCTAGTCTCTAAATATGAAAATGTTCTAGTCTCTAAATGTGAATACGTTCTAGTCTCTAAATGTGAATACGTTCTAGTCTCTAAATATGAATACGTTCTAGTCTCTAAATATGAACACGTTCTAGTCTCTAAATATGAATATGTTCTAGTCTCTAAATATGAATATGTTCTAGTCTCTAAATATGAATACGTTCTAGTCTCTAAATGTGAATACGTTCTAGTCTCTAAATATGAACATGTTCTAGTCTCTAAATATGAATACGTTCTAGTCTCTAAATATGAATACGTTCTAGTCTCTAAATGTGAATACGTTCTAGTCTCTAAATATGAATACGTTCTAGTCTCTAAATGTGAACACGTTCTAGTCTCTAAATATGAACACGTTCTAGTCTCTAAATGTGAATACGTTCTAGTCTCTAAATATGAACACGTTTCTAGTCTCTAAATGTGAATACGTTCTAGTCTCTAAATATGAACACGTTCTAGTCTCTAAATATGAATACGTTCTAGTCTCTAAATATGAACACGTTCTAGTCTCTAAATGTGAATACGTTCTAGTCTCTAAATATGAACACGTTCTAGTCCTAAATGTGAACACGTTCTAGTCTCTAAATGTGAATACGTTCTAGTCTCTAAATATGAACACGTTCTAGTCTCTAAATGTGAATACGTTCTAGTCTCTAAATATGAACACGTTCTAGTCTCTAAATGTGAATACGTTCTAGTCTCTAAATATGAACACGTTCTAGTCTCTAAATGTGAATACTTTCTAGTCTCTAAATATGAACACGTTCTAGTCTCTAAATGTGAATACGTTCTAGTCTCTAAATATGAACACGTTCTAGTCTCTAAATGTGAATATGTTCTAGTCTCTAAATATGAACACGTTCTAGTCCTAAATGTGAACACGTTCTAGTCTCTAAATGTGAATACGTTCTAGTCTCTAAATATGAACACGTTCTAGTCTCTAAATGTGAATACGTTGTAGTGTCTAAATATGAACACGTTCTAGTCTCTAAATATGAATATGTTCTAGTCTCTAAATATGAATATGTTGTAGTCTCTAAATATGAATACGTTCTAGTCTCTAAATGTGAATACGTTTCTAGTCTCTAAATATGAACATGTTCTAGTCTCTAAATATGAATACGTTTCTAGTCTCTAAATATGAATACGTTCTAGTCTCTAAATGTGAATACGTTCTAGTCTCTAAATATGAATACGTTCTAGTCTCTAAATGTGAACACGTTCTAGTCTCTAAATATGAACACGTTCTAGTCTCTAAATGTGAATACGTTCTAGTCTCTAAATATGAACACGTTCTAGTCTCTAAATGTGAATACGTTCTAGTCTCTAAATATGAACACGTTCTAGTCTCTAAATATGAATACGTTCTAGTCTCTAAATATGAACACGTTCTAGTCTCTAAATGTGAATACGTTCTAGTCTCTAAATATGAACACGTTTCTAGTCCTAAATGTGAACACGTTCTAGTCTCTAAATGTGAATACGTTCTAGTCTCTAAATATGAACACGTTCTAGTCTCTAAATGTGAATACGTTCTAGTCTCTAAATATGAACACGTTCTAGTCTCTAAATATGAATACGTTCTAGTCTCTAAATATGAACACGTTCTAGTCTCTAAATGTGAATACGTTTCTAGTCTCTAAATATGAACACGTTCTAGTCTCTAATTGTGAATACGTTCTAGTCTCTAAATATGAACACGTTCTAGTCTCTAAATGTGAATATGTTCTAGTCTCTAAATATGAACACGTTCTAGTCTCTAAATATGAACACGTTCTAGTCTCTAAATATGAATACGTTCTAGTCTCTAAATGTGAATACGTTCTAGTCTCTAAATGTGAATACGTTCTAGTCTCTAAATATGAATACGTTCTAGTCTCTAAATGTGAATACGTTCTAGTCTCTAAATGTGAATACGTTCTAGTCTCTAAATGTGAATACGTTCTAGTCTCTAAATATGAACACGTTCTAGTCTCTAAATGTGAATACGTTCTAGTCTCTAAATATGAACACGTTCTAGTCCTAAATGTGAACACGTTCTAGTCTCTAAATGTGAATACGTTCTAGTCTCTAAATGTGAATACGTTCTAGTCTCTAAATATGAATACGTTCTAGTCTCTAAATATGAACACGTTCTAGTCTCTAAATATGAATATGTTCTAGTCTCTAAATATGAATACGTTCTAGTCTCTAAATATGAATACGTTCTAGTCTCTAAATGTGAATACGTTCTAGTCTCTAAATATGAACACGTTCTAGTCTCTAAATATGAATACGTTCTAGTCTCTAAATGTGAATACGTTCTAGTCTCTAAATATGAATATGTTCTAGTCTCTAAATATGAACACGTTTCTAGTCTCTAAATGTGAATACGTTCTAGTCTCTAAATATGAACACGTTCTAGTCTCTAAATGTGAACACGTTTCTAGTCTCTAAATGTGAATACGTTCTAGTCTCTAAATATGAACACGTTCTAGTCTCTAAATGTGAATACGTTCTAGTCTCTAAATATGAACACGTTCTAGTCCTAAATGTGAACACGTTCTAGTCTCTAAATGTGAATACGTTCTAGTCTCTAAATGTGAATACGTTCTAGTCTCTAAATATGAATACGTTCTAGTCTCTAAATATGAACACGTTCTAGTCTCTAAATATGAATATGTTCTAGTCTCTAAATATGAATATGTTGTAGTCTCTAAATATGAATACGTTCTAGTCTCTAAATGTGAATACGTTCTAGTCTCTAAATATGAACATGTTCTAGTCTCTAAATATGAATACGTTCTAGTCTCTAAATATGAATACGTTCTAGTCTCTAAATGTGAATACGTTCTAGTCTCTAAATATGAATACGTTCTAGTCTCTAAATGTGAACACGTTCTAGTCTCTAAATATGAACACGTTCTAGTCTCTAAATGTGAATACGTTCTAGTCTCTAAATATGAACACGTTCTAGTCTCTAAATGTGAATACGTTCTAGTCTCTAAATATGAACACGTTCTATTCTCTAAATATGAATACGTTTCTAGTCTCTAAATATGAACACGTTCTAGTCTCTAAATGTGAATACGTTCTAGTCTCTAAATATGAACACGTTTCTAGTCCTAAATGTGAACACGTTCTAGTCTCTAAATGTGAATACGTTCTAGTCTCTAAATATGAACACGTTTCTAGTCTCTAAATGTGAATACGTTTCTAGTCTCTAAATATGAACACGTTCTAGTCTCTAAATGTGAATACGTTCTAGTCTCTAAATATGAACACGTTCTAGTCTCTAAATGTGAATACGTTTCTAGTCTCTAAATATGAACACGTTCTAGTCTCTAAATGTGAATACGTTCTAGTCTCTAAATATGAACACGTTCTAGTCTCTAAATGTGAATATGTTCTAGTCTCTAAATATGAACACGTTCTAGTCTCTAAATGTGAACACGTTCTAGTCTCTAAATGTGAATACGTTCTAGTCTCTAAATATGAACACGTTCTAGTCTCTAAATGTGAATACGTTCTAGTCTCTAAATATGAACACGTTCTAGTCTCTAAATGTGAATACGTTCTAGTCTCTAAATATGAACACGTTCTAGTCTCTAAATGTGAATACGTTCTAGTCTCTAAATATGAACACGTTCTAGTCTCTAAATGTGAATACGTTCTAGTCTCTAAATATGAACACGTTTCTAGTCTCTAAATGTGAATATGTTCTAGTCTCTAAATATGAACACGTTCTAGTCCTAAATGTGAACACGTTCTAGTCTCTAAATGTGAATACGTTTCTAGTCTCTAAATATGAACACGTTCTAGTCTCTAAATGTGAATACGTTCTAGTCTCTAAATATGAACACGTTCTAGTCTCTAAATATGAATAATGTTCTAGTCTCTAAATATGAACACGTTCTAGTCTCTAAATATGAACACGTTCTAGTCTCTAAATATGAACACGTTTCTAGTCTCTAAATGTGAACACGTTCTAGTCTCTAAATGTGAATACGTTTCTAGTCTCTAAATATGAACACGTTTCTAGTCTCTAAATGTGAATACTTTCTAGTCTCTAAATATGAACACGTTCTAGTCTCTAAATGTGAATACGTTCTAGTCTCTAAATATGAACACGTTCTAGTCTCTAAATGTGAATATGTTCTAGTCTCTAAATATGAACACGTTCTAGTCTTAAATGTGAACACGTTCTAGTCTCTAAATGTGAATACGTTCTAGTCTCTAAATATGAACACGTTCTAGTCTCTAAATGTGAATACGTTCTAGTCTCTAAATATGAACACGTTCTAGTCTCTAAATGTGAATACGTTTCTAGTCTCTAAATATGAACACGTTCTAGTCTCTAAATGTGAATACTTTCTAGTCTCTAAATATGAACACGCTTCTAGTCTCTAAATGTGAATACGTTCTAGTCTCTAAATATGAACACGTTCTAGTCTCTAAATGTGAATATGTTCTAGTCTCTAAATATGAACACGTTCTAGTCCTAAATGTGAACACGTTCTAGTCTCTAAATGTGAATACGTTCTAGTCTCTAAATATGAACACGTTCTAGTCTCTAAATGTGAATACGTTCTAGTCTCTAAATATGAACACGTTCTAGTCTCTAAATATGAATATGTTCTAGTCTCTAAATATGAATATGTTGTAGTCTCTAAATATGAATACGTTCTAGTCTCTAAATGTGAATACGTTCTAGTCTCTAAATATGAACATGTTCTAGTCTCTAAATATGAATACGTTCTAGTCTCTAAATATGAATACGTTCTAGTCTCTAAATGTGAATACGTTCTAGTCTCTAAATATGAATACGTTCTAGTCTCTAAATGTGAACACGTTCTAGTCTCTAAATATGAACACGTTCTAGTCTCTAAATGTGAATACGTTCTAGTCTCTAAATATGAACACGTTCTAGTCTCTAAATGTGAATACGTTCTAGTCTCTAAATATGAACACGTTCTAGTCTCTAAATATGAATACGTTCTAGTCTCTAAATATGAACACGTTCTAGTCTCTAAATGTGAATACGTTCTAGTCTCTAAATATGAACACGTTCTAGTCCTAAATGTGAACACGTTCTAGTCTCTAAATGTGAATACGTTCTAGTCTCTAAATATGAACACGTTCTAGTCTCTAAATGTGAATACGTTCTAGTCTCTAAATATGAACACGTTCTAGTCTCTAAATGTGAATACGTTCTAGTCTCTAAATATGAACACGTTCTAGTCTCTAAATGTGAATACTTTCTAGTCTCTAAATATGAACACGTTCTAGTCTCTAAATGTGAATACGTTCTAGTCTCTAAATATGAACACGTTCTAGTCTCTAAATGTGAATATGTTCTAGTCTCTAAATATGAACACGTTCTAGTCCTAAATGTGAACACGTTCTAGTCTCTAAATATGAATATATTCTAGTCTCTAAATATGAAAATGTTCTAGTCTCTAAATGTGAATACGTTCTAGTCTCTAAATGTGAATACGTCTCTAGTCTCTAAATATGAATACGTTCTAGTCTCTAAATATGAACACGTTCTAGTCTCTAAATATGAATATGTTCTAGTCTCTAAATATGAATATGTTGTAGTCTCTAAATATGAATACGTTCTAGTCTCTAAATGTGAATACGTTCTAGTCTCTAAATATGAACATGTTCTAGTCTCTAAATATGAATACGTTCTAGTCTCTAAATGTGAATACGTTCTAGTCTCTAAATGTGAATACGTTCTAGTCTCTAAATATGAACACGTTCTAGTCTCTAAATATGAACACGTTCTAGTCTCTAAATATGAATACGTTCTAGTCTCTAAATGTGAATACGTTCTAGTCTCTAAATGTGAATACGTTCTAGTCTCTAAATGTGAACACGTTCTAGTCTCTAAATATGAACACGTTCTAGTCCTAAATGTGAACACGTTCTAGTCTCTAAATATGAATATATTCTAGTCTCTAAATATGAAAATGTTCTAGTCTCTAAATGTGAATACGTTCTAGTCTCTAAATGTGAATACGTTCTAGTCTCTAAATATGAATACGTTCTAGTCTCTAAATATGAACACGTTCTAGTCTCTAAATATGAATATGTTCTAGTCTCTAAATATGAATATGTTGTAGTCTCTAAATATGAATACGTTCTAGTCTCTAAATGTGAATACGTTCTAGTCTCTAAATATGAACATGTTCTATTCTCTAAATATGAATACGTTCTAGTCTCTAAATGTGAATACGTTCTAGTCTCTAAATGTGAATACGTTCTAGTCTCTAAATATGAACACGTTCTAGTCTCTAAATATGAACACGTTCTAGTCTCTAAATATGAATACGTTCTAGTCTCTAAATGTGAATACGTTCTAGTCTCTAAATGTGAATACGTTCTAGTCTCTAAATGTGAACACGTTCTAGTCTCTAAATATGAACACGTTCTAGTCTCTAAATGTGAATACGTTCTAGTCTCTAAATATGAACACGTTCTAGTCCTAAATGTGAACACGTTCTAGTCTCTACATGTGAATACGTTCTAGTCTCTAAATATGAACACGTTCTAGTCTCTAAATGTGAATACGTTCTAGTCTCTAAATATGAACACGTTCTAGTCTCTAAATGTGAATACGTTCTAGTCTCTAAATATGAACACGTTCTAGTCTCTAAATGTGAATACGTTTCTAGTCTCTAAATATGAACACGTTTCTAGTCTCTAAATGTGAATACGTTTCTAGTCTCTAAATATGAACACGTTCTAGTCTCTAAATGTGAATACGTTTCTAGTCTCTAAATATGAACACGTTCTAGTCTCTAAATGTGAATACTTTCTAGTCTCTA
>JABUOV010000032.1:212500-235000 GCA_025617405.1 Perca schrenkii
TTTAGAATCACACAGATGTTGGTTAGGAACACAACACCGTAACAAAGTCTTTTGTTCTACACGCCCTTAACTAAAGTCTTGCGGTGCATCTCATAGCCCTTACATTTCCTCCGCGACTCCTCCGCTTGCCTCCCTTCCTCTTAGTGTCTTACCTCTGTATGCTAACTGGTCCAGGGTGGATTTGATCTGAGCCAGGACTAGGCTTTCAAAGGACTTCATGATGATGGGGGTCAGTGCAACGGGGCGATAGCTATTGAAAGTGGATGGAGAGTGCTTCTTTGAAGCCCGATGGAACAACAGCCTGACTCAGAGGGGTGTATAAAATGTCTGTGAAGACATCACTGAGCTCCTCTGTACAGTTCTTCAGCACACGACGGGGAACGTTGTCCTGGACCAGCAGGCTTGCAGGTGTTGATCTTGGAGAGGGTTCCCTCTAACCTGCTACGTTATTAAAGTACCAATGTTTACATTAAAGCAGTTATATTAACGTACCTTTTATCTAACATGAACACAATAAAGTTCATCTGTACAGACTCTACAGTCTTGAGGGGAGGAGGAGGGGGGGGCGGGTCTTCTGAGGTGTTGCTTTCGCAGGTCTGTGGAGAGGGTTTTTAGTCCGGGATGGTCTGGATATGTAGTCTGGGATGGACTGGATATCTAGTCTGGGATGGTCTGAATATGTAGTCTGGGATGGTCTGATATGTAGTCCGGGATGGACTGGATATGTAGTCTGGGATGGTCTGGTTAGGTAGTCTGGGAAGGTCTGGATATGTAGTCTGGGATGGACTGGATATGTAGTCTGGGATGGTCTGGATATGTAGTCTGGGATGGTCTGATATGTAGTCCGGGATGGTCTGATATGTAGTCCGGGATGGTCTGGATATGTAGTCTGGGATGGTCTGGATATGTAGTCTGGGATGGTTTGAATATGTAGTCTGGGATGGTCTGATATGTAGTCCGGGATGGTCTGGATATGTAGTCCGGGATGTAGTCCGGGATGGTCTGATATGTAGTCCGGGATGGTCTGATATGTAGTCCGGGATGTAGTCCGGGATGGTCTGATATGTAGTCCGGGATGGTCTGTATATGTAGTCCGGGATGTAGTCCGGGATGGTCTGGATATGTAGTCCGGGATGGTCTGATATGTAGTCCGGGATGGTCTGGGACTGATATGTAGTCCGGGATGGTCTGATATGTAGTCCGGGATGGTCTGATATGTAGTCCGGGATGGTCTGATATGCCACAGGTTGGTCCTTGCTGTTCTCAGATCAGCAGCCGGTGGATCTCTCCTGTCAGCCAGGACTGGTGGTTAGCCCGGGTCAGCCAGGGCTCTGCAGATTAAAAGGTGGGTGTAATCATGATGTCAGCAGTTTTCTCTGCAGATTAAAAGCTGGGTGTAATCATGACGTTGGCAGTTTTCTCTCTGCAGATTAAAAGCTGGGTGTAATCATGATGTCAGCAGTTTTCTCTCTGCAGATTAAAATATGGGTGTAATCATGATGTCAGCAGTTTTCTCTCTGCAGATTAAAAGCTGGGTGTAATCATGACGTCAGCAGTTTTCTCTCTGTAGATTAAAAGATGGGTGTAATCATGATGTCAGCAGTTTTCTCTCTGCAGATTAAAAGCTGGGTGTAATCATGATGTCAGCAGTTTTCTCTCTGCAGATTAAAATATGGGTGTAATCATGATGTCAGCAGTTTTCTCTCTGCAGATTAAAAGCTGGGTGTAATCATGACGTCAGCAGTTTTCTCTCTGTAGATTAAAAGATGGGTGTAATCATGATGTCAGCAGTTTTCTCTCTGCAGATTAAAAGCTGGGTGTAATCATGACGGCAGCAGTGACACACAAAGACTGGTAGTATTATATAGTATATTACTCAGACACATACAGACTGGTAGTATTATATAGTATATTACTCAGACACATACAGACTGGTAGTATTATATAGTATATTACTCAGACACACACAGACTGGTAGTATTATATAGTATATTACTCAGAGACATACAGACTGGTAGTATTATATAATATATTACTCAGAGACACACACAGACTGGTAGTATTATATAGTATATTACTCAGAGACACATACAGACTGGTAGTATTATATAGTATATTACTCAGAGACACATACAGACTGGTAGTATTATATAGTATATTACTCAGAGACACATACAGACTGGTAGTATTATATAGTATATTACTCAGAGACACATACAGACTATATATATATATATATATATATATATATATATATATATATATATATATATATATATATATAAATATTGTATACTAATAATAAAGTGATGGACGGCGGGGGTAAATAAACTCGGTTACAGAACAGCCGTCCGCAACGGATGTTCTACCGTAAAGCTAACACACCCTCAACGGAGAAGGGATCATTTCATTGCTCAACACTACAGCTGGCATTCTATTGGTTGGAGAATTTTGATAGGGTTGTAACACAAACCATCCAAGAGCGCAGGAGAAATCCATAGGCGCGGGAAGTAGGGGTGCTGGGGGTGCTGCAGCACCCCCTGTTGGTGGCAGCACCCCTTGTTGGCAAACTGCAATCAAGCCCAGATTACCCAATGGGCATTAATCATTATGGTGATAATTAATCATTATGGTGATAATTATCCAATCAGAATAAAATAAAAGTACTTTACAAAAAAATGAAGTCTCGTGATTGTGGGTTTTATAAGTCAGTATCATGACTGGACAGGTAATGATTGGGAGAAGGCCGCATGCACTGTGTAGATTGGCTAATGGTAAAGGTGGGTGGGCATAGAGCAGGTTGTTTACATCGTACTGATTCAGGATCAGCTTTCTAAGAACGAGTTGAGATTAGGGGTGGGAGATATTGACAAAAATGAATATCTCGATATTTTTTTTCAATATCTCGATATCGATATTCATACGATATTTTTGAAATCCTTCTAGAAGTTAAAAGAAGCCCTGTTCGGAGGCTATTTCAGGGGTTCTCTTGGGAAAATGTACAAGCAAGATGAAATCATAACAATAAACAAAGGGCTCTGTTCTGTAACATATTGCACACATTGGAAGCAGTCCTGGAGCTGGGACAGGGCCGGGTCAGACTAGGTTCTGATAGTCCTACTTGGCTGTATAGTCCTTCTGACCGGGATTTATGCTGGGATCAGGAGTTGGATGTGATCTGACTGGCCCAGGTGAGGGAGAGGTGCAGTTCTGTGTGCTTTGTTGATGTTAGTTAGAGTATACATGGTCTAGTGTGTTCTTCCCTCTAGTAACACAATCTACATGCTGAGAGAAAGCTGGAGGGGAACAGACTTTAAGGACGCCTTGTAAAAGTCCCCTGTATCCCGTATCCAGGGCCTCGCGCTGCAGTTTGTTCACTATGGTTAGCAGTGAACCAAACTTTTGCTAACTTTAGCATCGGGGGCTATGTAGACGGCAGTGTGCTGTTTTCGTAGTAAATAAAATGGTCAGTATATTACCGACACGGCTGGGCAACGATCCTGCTGTTGTTACTCCATTCATTGTTCACATAAATGCAGTCCTCTGCCTCTGGTCTGACTCTTGCCGGAGTTATGTTCTCATTCTGCCGGTAGCTAGCTAGCTCGGCGTGCTAGCGCCGACAACAAGCTGGAGGGCTCGGTCAGGCTATTTCCTCCGGGATGATATGAGCCGCCTGGAAGGCTTTAGTAACAGCTGTGTTGTATCGTGGTCCTGTATTGATTAGTTCAGTGTGGCTGTACGTACTTGTATAAATATACACCGACAGGAGAGCCGCTGCACAGTCGCGCACCGCCATCTTTGTTGACATGAGTGAACGTCATAACGCGCAAGGTAAGAACTAGTAGCAGCTTTACTCTCGTGCGGGACGATCGTGATTTTGTACAAAAAAATACAGTCAAACAAACCCCTACAGTATTAAAATCGCTACATATAATTGTTTAGAAGGTTATAGTGTGCGCTATTTGTTTTCTCTTTTACTTCCTTCAGCTCTTTTCATGTTTGGGGGGTCGGATTGTACAAATTATGAAATATTCGATATGCCAATTTTGCATATCGTCCAGACAACAATTTGGATATTATCGTCTAAACGATATATCGCCCACCTCTAGTTGAGATTGAAAGAGTGGATTTAATTTGTAACTGATCGCTGGTCAGATTGGGTTGTATCAGCAAGTGAAAGTGTGGAAAAGGAAGAGAAAGAAGCGGCTGCTATAAAAAACATGTCCCGCGAATAAATAGCTTTTTAAAAAGAGCTGGGAATGACGAAAAGGAGGATGTCGAGAAGCTAGCCAACGTTAGCTTGGAAGAATCGCTGCCTTCTACCAGCTACACTCAGCCACAGCTAATGGTAGCTAACGTTAACTTTAGCGAAGTTGTTGTGGAAAAAGACAGAGATGAGGCCGGTCATCAGCATTACAGACCAAGGTAATGGCACCTCAGGTACCATCATCTCTGAAGACCCTGCACTACGGGGACCGATTACAGAGACCGTCCGGGAGGAAATTATACCCAGAGGGATATTAGCCTTTCAGAATCAGCGGCTAAATGTCCAGCATCTCGGAGGGGGGGACGAGGCTGGCGGCAGAAAGACCCGCTCTCTCACTAATGAGGTACTGACCCGACAACGGTGAAACGGTACCATGGGAGTGGAGTCTATATCACTGTCCACCGGAGACATTTACTGCATTGCCTGTAAAGTGCTACCAACACACAGCAACGCATGTGTAGTAGGGTTTAGCGAGCTGCTGAGGGAGCTTGACGTTGAGGATTTGATCTGCTACATTGCAAAGAAAAAGACAATAAATTAGAACTTCTAAAGGTTAGAGCTATTATGCTGTTGTGACAGTGTGACCAGATAATGTACATATTTTGTTTAGTTTATTGAAATGCCATGCATATCAGACGTATTGCATCATAATTTTGTGATGCTGCTATAGGCCTGTGTGAGACTTAGGGCCTGATTTACTAACACTGGCGCAGTTTGCGCTGCGTCTGTTTATGCGAGTTCGGTAATAGCGCACGCTATGCTTCCACATATTGCGTAGTATTTATCAACCCTGACACCCATCAGGCAATCAGCATCTTTGTCCGCCCACTATACCGTAAATTGCGCTGTAGCAAAGCGCTACTGGTGCTATGATACGGCTGAGTGCAGACTGCGATATTCCCACAGCTGATGCTATGACTGTTTAAATGATCCTGATGCCGATATATTTGTAATGTAGCGAGGAGTTTAACAACTGCTGGAATGGGATGTGAACGCTGAGTGGGAGATTCAATTTCATCTTTGATTTCTTCCAGTAACTCTAATATTGCATGGCTGCTTGATCTGTAACGCTAAATGATGTGTTCACTGACAAAGTGTGATTCTTGTGTTAAAAATATTTTCAGCCTTGCCTATGTCTTCGTCTTGCTCAGATTACTGTTGCCATTTCACCAGCTGCATAAAGGTCTACGAGGAAACTCGATTGCGGCTGGTTTAGACCTGCTTTAAAGAGGCGGAGAATTTCCCCCGCAGAATAGAGGCACGGTCTTACTGATAGTCTTTGTAAATACTACAGAATATATAATTAGGCGCACTTTGCGCTTATCCTCCCACCTTTTTGGGTGGAACTCCCACTTTCCCCATGACCCTCCCACGAACGCATATTGAAAGCACAACTTGTCTCTTCGCGCGCCGTTTGTAAATAGCCCGCATCGGTTGCGTCCGTCTTTGCGACCAATTAGCGCCTGGAAACAGGCGCAAACGGCTTGATAAATCTAGCCCTTAGTTGTCAAGTGCAGTATATGTTGGCTTTTACACATACTTTTACTGTGTTTTTGATGAATGTGCAGAGTTTGGCACGATGTGTAGCAGATTTGGCATGTGCAGCTTAACTGTACTGCTGTAACAGAAACATGGCTGCCTGCTGCTGTAAGTCTGTCATATAGTAGCAATAACCCAGTGTTCCCTAACCCTAACCCAGTGTTCCCTAACCCTAACCCAGTGTTCCCTAACCCTAACCCAGTGTTCCATAACCCTAACTGAGCGTAAACATGCACAGTGACAGGTGCAGTATGAAGACATCACAGGTGCAGTACGATGACATCACAGGTGCAGTATGATGACATCACCTGTCTCTGTGTCTCTGCAGGTATCGCTGATCGCTGCACAGCTGTGAAGTATCACTTCTCTCAGCCAATCAGACTGAGGAACATCCCTCTGAACCTGACGCGGACCATCCAACAGGACGAGTGGCATCTGCTGCGTAATATTAAATATTATATACAGTATTATATATATTTATACATTTATATAACATTATAAACACTAGAACCATCCAGCAGGATGAGTGGCATCTGCTGCTGATATTATATATTATATATATTTATATAACATTATAAACACTAGAACCATCCAGCAGGACGAGGTTTAGGTTACTTAGGTTTTTAACATGCTTTTCATTTCTTTTCTTTACTGTTTGCTTTAACACATGTCTGGCTGAGAACATTATTAAAGGAGAACTCCGGGCAATTTTTACATCAATCTTGATCGCTATAAATTTATGAGTACTGTCGGTAGCAAAAAAACAACAACATCTCGTTACTCCAAGCTTCTTCCCTAGTGAACACCTCCGCTCTTCACTCTTCACACACTGCACTCTGACCTGCACACTGTTTACCTTTTCCTGCTACAGCTGAATTCCCACGGGACTTCAGCGTGAGCTACAGCTAGCCTTCAGTAACGCTACCTGTGCAAGCCACAGGCATCATTTATCGTTTCCATGTAGTTTCATAGTCACAGATATGGTCATAACCACCACAGTGCTCAATTACAGATTTTTGAGGGGGAAATAAACTACAGTTTTTTGCGGCAAAGCCATAACCGGTCCTCTGGAGGAAATCCACCAGACCAGAGGACCCATGACCGGTCCTCTGGAGGAAATCCACCAGACCAGAGGAGCCATGACCGGTCCTCTGGAGGAAATCCACCAGACCAGAGGAGCCATGACCGGTCCTCTGGAGGACATCCACCAGACCAGAGGAGCCATGACCTGTCCTCTGGAGGAAATCCACCAGACCAGAGGAGCCATGACCGGTCCTCTGGAGGACATCCACCAGACCAGAGGAGCCATGACCGGTCCTCTGGAGGACATCCACCAGACCAGAGGAGCCATGACCTGTCCTCTGGAGGACATGCACCAGACCAGAGGAGCCATGACCGGTCCTCTGGAGGACATCCACCAGACCAGAGGAGCCATGACCAGTCCTCTGGAGGACATCCACCAGACCAGAGGAGCCATGACCGGTCCTCTGGAGGACATCCACCAGACCAGAGGAGCCATGATGTTCCTCTGGAGGACATCCACCAGACCAGAGGAGACATGACCGGTCTTCTGGAGGACATCCACCAGACCAGAGGAGCCATGACCTGTCCTCTGGAGGACATCCACCAGACCAGAGGACCCATGTCCAGTCCTCTTAAGTTTTGCACAGAGAAAATTAGGTTTCTAGAGATGGGAAATTCCTCACAGCAACGGAGGATTTCCAACGAGACAGAGCATGCTAGCTGAATAAACTGGCTGTTACCAACCCAACTGGCTCCGAGTGATACAAGAGACATCTCACATACGTCACACACAGACATTTTAGTTGCATTTTGTGTCTGTTAAGAGGCACAAAGACACTCTTTAGAACATGCCCCATAACTGCCGTGTTAGCTAACTGGGAGCTCTGGCCGTTAGCTGCAGCAGCTCCAGTGTGCTAGGACCGAAGATGTGGTTTTGCTACCGACAGTACTCATAAATATATAGAGATCAAGATTAATGTAAAAATTGCGCAGAGTTCTCCTTTAAATCTTCATTAAAGGAAAGGTTTCCTGTTATAAAGTCTGGAGAAACATTATGATGTTATCAGAGGGAACGGTTTATTAGCAGAATTATTAAAGCTGATTATTGACAGACTGCCCAGAGTCCTCCTCCACACGCCATGACATCGTTATGTAACAGCAGGAGGTGGTTACCACGGCAACACTCACTCTGTTTCCTCTTGAATGTGTGTGTGTGTGTGTGTGTATGTGTGTGTGTGTCTCTGTGTGTATGTGTGTGTGTCTGTGTGCGTGCGTGTGTGTGTGTGTGTGTGTGTGTGTCTCTGTGTCTGTGTGTGTGTCTCTGTGTCTGTGTGTGTGTGTGTGTGTGTGTGTGTATGTGTGTGTGTGTGTGTGTGTGTGTGTGTGTGTGTGTGTGCAGACCTGCGGCGTATCACAGCAGGGTTCCTGGGCATGGCGGCGGCCGTGCTGCTGTGCGGCAGCATCGTGGCGTCCGTCGGCTTCTTCTGGGAGGAGAGTCTGACGCAGCACGTCTCCGGGCTGCTCGCCCTAATGGCAGGTAACAGGAAGCAGTCAGCAGCCAATCAGAGGCCAGCTCAGGCTGCCAGACAGTGGTGACTGAAGACAGGGTGAATGTTGCAGACAGGTGTTTGAAAGAAGACCTTTGTGTCGAGACAGAACAGCTTGACCTTACCTGGAGCTCTGGCTGTCTGGGGGATGCTGCTGCCCTCTGCTGGTACACCTGAGTATTACAACAACACTTCAACATGCTCCAAACTAATAAACTTATAAGGTTAACAGTTCACACACACAAGTTTCCATCCACTTGTCAATCGAATTATCTGAAGTTCAGTAAAAAAACTCATGTGAATAAAGCTGGTGAAAGTGTGTTTCCATCCAACGGCTTTAAAGCGAATAAAAACCTGCTGCGTAATGATGTCACATGCTGTTTTGCGGTCAAATTGGTATAGTGAATTGATTTGAGACATTTTAAGGTGTTTCCGTTCATTTTCGCAATGAATCGCACAACATTCACGCGAACGTTTGGGAAAAAAGTTTTGCTAGACAAAATGGATCATGCCGTCTACCAACAAATGATCAATATTGCACCAGTTGTAATAGTACTTATGTACCAGCTGATAGCCACATATCAAGTTGTAATAGTACTTATGTACCAGCTGATAGCCACATATCAAGTTGTAATAGTGCTTATGTACCAGCTGATAGCCACATATCAAGTTGTAATAGTGCTTATGTACCAGCTGATAGCCACATATCAAGTTGTAATAGTACTTATGTACCAGCTGATAGCCACATATCAAGTTGTAATAGTGCTTATGTACCAGCTGAAAGCCACATATCAAGTTGTAATAGTGCTTATGTACCAGCTGATAGCCACATATCAAGTTGTAATAGTACTTATGTACCAGCTGATAGCCACATATCAAGTTGTAAAAGTACTTATGTACCAGCTGATAGCCACATATCAAGTTGTTATAGTGCTTTTGTACCAGCTGATAGCGACATATCGAGCTATAATAAGAAAACGTTATAAACACATTGCTATGATGATGCAGATGCACATTTCTTAGATTTTTGCTATCTAAAATAGCCATTATATTTTGCTCGTAAATTAAATTCAGAAAGTCTCTCGTCTCCTCATTCGTCCACTTCCATCTGTCTTTGTTGACGCCTGTCATGTGTGCAAACAGAGAAGAAATACTGGGCGGAAATGAACTACAACTTCTTCTTCTTTGTTTTGTGGCGGGTTGCAACCATAAAATGACCTAAAACTTAATCGCAATTCATTATTTATTCGGCAAATAACGTTTCCATCAGCGTTTATCGCATAAGCCATATATATCGATCAAGAGAAAATCCCATGAGACCGAACGTATTTCCTTTGAGTCGATATTCATGAAATTCAGTCAAATTTTACTGTTTCCATGACGGCATTTTTCATTTGATATCACTTAATTTGGACTTAAACGTGTGGATGGAAACATAGCTAGTGATTTCATTCTATGTATTTGTTTATCTGACAGGAAGAGTACTCATTAATATGCAGCACATTAACTGTGAATGAGCCAGAGTTAGCTCAGCAGGCTGCCCCTGGCCAGTTTGAATTCACAACCTAAAACCATCAAATGACTTATTAAAATCAGCACATTAAAGCATTTGTTATGTGTCTATTCCGTTTCTAAATGATAGCCACTGCCCCGGCAACAGAAGAGGTTTGAACGCACCTTATTTCCTTTGTTGGGGATCCAGGCAACATGCGTTTAGTTAATAATTCAACTCAAATATCCTGTAATATCTCTATGATCCTGCCAAAACGTTGGAGGCTAATGTTGCATGTGTGTGAAACAGGATGATTAATAAACTGTGTTCGGTCTCAACTAAAGCTAGGACAGCTTCCCTTTATTAATCCCAGCCACAGCTACCGAGCTCTCAATCTAAACCACTGACTCAGGAATAGAAATATGGCAAGTCTTGAAATAATTAAATATAAACAAAAAGTGTCATTTCAGCTACCACCCAATATATACAGACTAATATTCAGATAATAGACATCTCCTCTCTAACTGAGAGGTTTTATAAAGAATATGTTAGATCATTTCCTCTCTAACTGGGAGGTTTTTATAAAGAATATGTTAGATCATCTCCTCTCTATCTGGGAGGTTTTATAAAGAATATGTTAGATCATTTCCTCTCTAACTGGGAAGTTTTAGGACTGATTGGTGGGATTGCTGTGGACCAAGTCCACATGGAGATACACTGGTAAGAGCCAATGAGGTTTAACCATGTATCAGCTAATTTAAATAGCTAAGAGTTTTCTTTAGCGGGGTGTAAATGTTCCACCAGAACCAGTTCCTTCCTGAGACTATTTTCGCTGTGTCCGGAGTTTAGTCCCGCCCACGACCATTGTGATTGGTTTAAAGAAATGTAAACACCCCAGAGAGTTTATTCTCGTATCCCAGAATGCATCTGTGGTGTAGCCAGCCCTTGCGAGCCAGAGCTTGGTATAAGAGACTACTGTTTCCTGTTTCCTTCAGGGATCTTCTGCACCATCTCTCTGTGTACGTATGCGGCCAGCGTGACCTACGACCTCTCCAGGAACCCGCCCTTCATCTATGGGCTGCCGGCCGATGTGGACCACGGGTACGGCTGGTCCATCTGCTGCGCCTGGGCCAGTCTGGGCCTCACCGTGGCCACCGGCTGCCTCGGTACCACCTTCCCCTTCCTGAGCCGGGCCGGAGCTCTGCGCTCCAAAACCGCCCGTGAGTCCTCGGTCTGAGCCGCCGGCCGCTCAGCACGCATGCTGGGGGGGTCCTCGGGCAGCCAATCGGACCGGGACCTCCTGGGTCACGGGACGCCGTGGGCGGTTCTGCACGGTTCTGCACGGTTCTGCACAGTTCTGGACAGTTCTGGAGGCTGAGCCTCCAGGTGGAGCCACCGCAGGAACTCAACACGTGTTTCTAAAATGTGTTCCATGAATCTGAAGCAAAGTGTTTGTAAAACAGAAGTGTCTCTCTGCTGCCCCCTGCTGGCTGTTTATGATATGGACTTTAATGTAACACACACACACACAGACAGACACACACACAGACACGCTGCAGTCGTGTCCGACCCAGTCTGAGATCAGCTCTTTAGAGTTTGGGTTGAGATGTATTTTTTATTTAAGATCAGATTTAGATAATATAATAAGATAATCTTCTGAAAGTCTTTTCTGAGCTCCAGCAGTGATGTCACTGACATCTCACTGATTATTTCCGTTTCAGTTTTGGATAATTACAGTGTGGAACAGGATGTGGAGGTCTGAACATTCAACAGAACAATATCGTGAATTAAATGAAATTAATTCAAATGTTTTCAGACTGAGTTCAGACTCGACTGCTGGACCAGAACCTGAAGATCCAAACATCAGCCTGCACTCCAAACTCTTCTTTAAATCTATATCTTAGCATCAGAACAAAAGGTCTCTGAAGAGTCACAGGTGTTTCCAGGTAACCTCTCTGATTGGACGCACCTTCTAGCTCTAAACGGTGTCACCGTGTTGGTATGGTTTCCAGGTTAAAGGGCCCGTTTCCTCTGAGTGGTTAGTGGCTGAATCAGCCGCAGGGCTGGGTTAGTATAACCCTAACCCTATCAGCCGCAGAGCTGGGTTAGTATAACCCTAACCACTAAAGTATTGATTATCGAAAAATGCCTCGTCATTCAATACCAAATGTCAATCCCTAAGGAGTAAATCTCATCAGAGTCAGTGAGCCAATCAGCACACAGCATGCTTCTACCAAGATGTAAACATGTCTGATTGGCTGTCTGACATCACACGGCGTAGAGACACGCAGGAGAAAGTCTCCGTTACAGAGACGGCTGAAACATACCGACATCGTTTAGGAACCGGGATCAAAGTCACAGTATTGGTATCGGTACCGGTGTCAAACATTTTAGTCCCATACCCAGCCCTAGTTACAGCTGCTAACCAATCAGCCCTAGTTACAGCTGCTAGCCAATCAGCAGAGACGTGTCTGTAAACTGGTGGTGATAAAAAGGCAGAGCGCTCACAGCAGGGTGTTCAACACCCCCTGTATCATGCTGTCGGGGCTGAACGGGCTCTGGTCTGGACTCTGGACTCTTATCAGGTATGTCAAGTTTCAGGCAGATTGGAAAATGTAAAGTGAAGGCTTCCTGTGTTATGGAATGGGCGCCGTGCCATGCCGGCATCCCGAACACCTTGACATGGTGAACACTTTGACATGCTGAACACCTTGACATGCTGAACACCTTGACATGGTGAACACCTTGACATGCTGAACACCTTGACATGCTGAACACCTTGACATGGTGAACACCTTGACATGGTGAACACCTTGACATGCTGAACGCCTTGACATGCTGAACACCTTGACATGGTGAACACCTTGACATGGTGAACACCTTGACATGCTGAACGCCTTGACATGCTGAACACCTTGACATGGTGAACACCTTGACATGGTGAACACCTTGACATGCTGAACACCTTGACATGGTGAACACCTTGACATGCTGAACACCTTGACATGGTGAACACCTTGACATGGTGAACACCTTGACATGCTGAACACCTTGACATGGTGAACACCTTGACATGCTGAACGCCTTGACATGGTGAACACCTTGACATGGTGAACACCTTGACATGGTGAACACCTTGACATGGTGAACACCTTGACATGGTGAACACCTTGACATGCTGAATGCCTTGACATGGTGAACACCTTGACATGCTGAACACCTTGACATGGTGAACACCTTGACACGCTGAACACCTTGACATGGTGAACTCCTTGACATGCTGAACACCTTGACATGCTGAACACCTTGACATGCTGAACACCTTGACATGGTGAACACCTTGACATGCTGAACACCTTGACATGCTGAACACCTTGACATTCTGCTGGCCCAGTTTGAGAAGGATGCTTTAAATCCTCTTGGAGGAGTTTCAAAAGGTCCCATACCTGTAAAGGGCCTAAAACATGACCTATGACATCATCGTTAGAGCTATCGAAAATTCCTTCGCAATTTAAGGTGACATCAGTCGGAGGATTATTCCAACCACAAATTAGAGAAATACGATAAACCCCCAAGAAGGAGTTCGAAATAATTTAAATAAAATAAAAATACGTTAAAAAACGAGTGAGTGACTGAAGCGCTGCAAATGTTTGGATCACAGAGTTCATCCGCCCACACAGATGTAAATATTAAGAAGTGTTTTTTACCTGATGAGAGAATATATGAAGTATTTGAAGTAGTGTTACTGTATGTACGAATTGTTGTTGAAATGCATTCAGCCATCGGCCTGCGAGCTGAGCCACTGACTCGGACCCGAAAACCAAAAGTATTGGTCCGGATAAAATGTGGAAGATTAACAACAGAACATCCAAGAGTCCCTTTACTCATCACACTACGAACTGAGATCAGAGCTGTCTCTTCGCTGCCTTGTCTTCTCCTCTCTCTCTGACAGGACGTCCAGGTGACCAGGTGTATTATAAACTGCCTGAATACTGCTCTTTGGTCCTTTCTTATTTATTAAATGTAGGAGTCAATGTTGAGTCATCTCCAGTCTCTGATCCTGCAGCCGGCTCCATGCCTCGCCTGTACCCTCCAATACCCCCTAATGTATTTCTGATACCCCCTAATGTATTTCTGATACCCCCTAATGTATTACTGATACCCCCTAATGTATTTGTGATACCCACTAACACAGAAATTCCATCAACTGCGGATCGGCTCCGCTGCGTCTGGATTTGTTGCGCAATGGCTGCGGCCATGACTGACAGCTGAAGTCACGAGGACCCACGAGATCTCGCAAATTCACGTAGAATAGAACCACAAAACCACCACCAGTTAGTTTCCATCCAGGGGCTGCGGATCGCCGGAGCTGGGACAGAGCTGGGACGGAGCTGGGACGGAGCTGGGACGGAGCCGCTCCGCAACCGGTGGAAATTGGGGGTGATACCCATCTCTGATACCCGCTAACGGAACAGCTGATTCATCAGATATTTCTGATCACCAGACCCAAACTGAATGTGTGGATTTCTTTTACACTCTTTAGCTGTGATCCAGGATGAAATCTGTAGAATTTAGCGTTTACTGTTTTTCTGATTTGAGTGGAGATGTGTTAACATTATGAGTTTTATTTTGTTTAAAATTCTGCGTCTGCATATTCTGTGTGGCCAGTTTATCAGGTATTTCTGACCAGATGTTAGCATCTATCCCCTCAACCCGTTCTCACTCCCAACTCATAAAATACTGACGCTTGGTCAGTGTCACTCAGTGTCAGATATTGTCTCCTTTAGCGTCCGTACGGGACGCACCGGGCAGCTGCTCCACCGCGGTGCTGGATGATGATATAGAGACAACAGTAGAGCGTAGTATGTAGAGACAACAGTAGAGAGTAGTATGTAGAGAGACAGCAGTAGAGAGTAGTATGTAGAGAGACAGCAGTAGAGAGTAGTATGAAGAGAGACAGCAGTAAAGAGTAGTATGAAGAGAGACAGCAGTAAAGAGTAGTATGTGGAGAGACAACAGTAGAGAGTAGTATGTAGAGAGACAGCAGTAGAGAGTAGTATGTAGAGAGACAGCAGTAGAGAGTAGTATGAAGAGAGACAACAGTAGAGAGTAGTATGAAGAGAGACAGCAGTAGAGAGTAGTATGAAGAGAGACAACAGTAGAGAGTAGTATGTAGAGAGACAGCAGTAGAGAGTAGTATGTAGAGAGACAGCAGTAGAGTGTAGTATGTAGAGAGACAGCAGTAGAGAGTAGTATGTAGAGAGACAGCAGTAGAGAGTAGTATGTAGAGAGACAGCAGTAGAGACTAGTATGTAGAGAGACAGCAGTAGAGAGTAGTATGTAGAGAGACAGCAGTAGAGAGTATTATGAAGAGAGACAGCAGTAGAGAGTAGTATGAAGAGAGACAACAGTAGAGAGTAGTATGTAGAGAGACAGCAGTAGAGAGTATTATGAAGAGAGACAGCAGTAGAGAGTAGTATGAAGAGAGACAGCAGTAGAGAGTAGTATGTAGAGAGACAGCAGTAGAGAGTTTCCTAAACCTAACTGTCCCTTTCTTGTGCCACATGTCAGTTAAACATACGTCCGACCCAGAGAGTCTAAATGTGACACTAAGGGAGACTTTTTGTGTCAACAACAAACACCAAAGTCACCTGACCAAGCGTTGCTTTGGGAGTGAGAATGTGTTGAAACCCTTTTAAACTATCAAATCCTCGGATGCCTTTTCTACCAACTCTCCTTGTGATGCCCCTCCTAAACCCTCTGATATCCCATCATACCTCTCTTATATCCCATCTCACCCTAACCCCATCACACCCCTCTCAGGGTACCCGCGGGTCTAAAAAGTATTAAAAAAGTCTTAGGTTTAGTATTCTAAAAATAAGGCCTTGAAAGTGTTACATTACAGAACAAAGGTCTTAAAATATTTCTTGTCCTTTCATAGGATTAAATAAATACCGTAACATCATAAAGAAATGTCTTGTGTGGGTAAAGTTTGGATGTTATACGTCCGTGTATTTATTTCGTATTTTCAGTTTCATAGCATTAGAGCTCTTAATGTGACAAATATTTTGTTCATTTTGTTGTATTATTTGATGGTGTATGTATAGTATAAATACATATCTAACATTGACTGTCAGTATAACCAAAACAATTCACAATCGAGTGTTACCAACGCAGACAAAATAACATTTCAAAGTATTAATACTTCCATTCAAACCGTCACTTTTGTCAATATTTTCCATAAAGTTACTTACAGCTGAAATGCATTCAAATTCATGTTGTTTATATCTGTGGGATGAATGTAGTATGGAGTGGAGATTAAGGTCCCATAATACAAAATGTAAATAAACAGAAATACAGCTTTCAATAAAGTGCTGTGGATAATGTGTGCAACTGTTATTAACACCACAGATATTTCTTAGACTGTATCACATTAAAACTTCTAATAGGCGAAAAAGTCGACAAAAACATTGAAAAAAGGCAGCCAAAAACATCAGAGAAAGGCGCCATAATCTTTGAAAAAAATGTGCAAATTTTTTTGTGTCCTTTCCAACATTGTCTTCGCTTTTTTGTTGGCTTTTTTACCAATTTTTTCTAGCTTTTTGCCTTCTTTCTGCCTTTTCCCCCTGCTTTTTTCATTTTTTGTCACTTGACGAGAGTTTTTGTCATACCTGTCCTGTTCTCTCTATACGAAATACAGTAAGAGAGACCACAGTAGAGAGACAACAGTAGAGAGTAGTATGTAGAGAGACAGCAGTAGAGAGTAGTATGAAGAGAGACAGCAGTAGAGAGTAGTATGTAGAGAGACAGCAGTAGAGAGTAGTATGAAGAGAGACAACAGTAGAGAGTAGTATGAAGAGAGACAGCAGTAGAGAGTAGTATGTAGAGAGACAGCAGTAGAGAGTAGTATGTGGAGAGACAGCAGTAGAGAGTAGTATGAAGAGAGACAGCAGTAGAGAGTAGTATGAAGAGAGACAGCAGTAGAGAGTAGTATGAAGAGAGACAGCAGTAGAGAGTAGTATGTAGAGAGACAGCAGTAGAGAGTAGTATATAGAGAGACAGCAGTAGAGAGTAGTATGTAGAGAGACAGCAGTAGAGTGTAGTATGAAGAGAGACAGCAGTAGAGAGTAGTATGTAGAGAGACAGCAGTAGAGAGTAGTATGAAGAGAGACAACAGTAGAGAGTAGTATGAAGAGAGACAGCAGTAGAGAGTAGTATGTAGAGAGACAGCAGTAGAGAGTAGTATATAGAGAGACAGCAGTAGAGAGTAGTATGTAGAGAGACAGCAGTAGAGAGTAGTATGAAGAGAGACAGCAGTAGAGAGTAGTATGTAGAGAGACAGCAGTAGAGAGTAGTATGAAGAGAGACAGCAGTAGAGAGTAGTATGTAGAGAGACAGCAGTAGAGAGTAGTATGAAGAGAGACAACAGTAGAGAGTAGTATGAAGAGAGACAGCAGTAGAGAGTAGTATGTAGAGAGACAGCAGTAGAGAGTAGTATATAGAGAGACAGCAGTAGAGAGTAGTATGTAGAGAGACAGCAGTAGAGAGTAGTATGAAGAGAGACAGCAGTAGAGAGTAGTATGTAGAGAGACAACAGTAGAGAGTAGTATGTAGAGAGACAGCAGTAGAGAGTAGTATGTAGAGAGACAACAGTAGAGAGTAGTATGTAGAGAGACAGCAGTAGAGAGTAGTATGTAGAGAGACAACAGTAGAGAGTAGTATGTAGAGAGACAGCAGTAGAGAGTAGTATGTAGAGAGACAGCAGTAGAGAGTAGTATGAAGAGAGACAGCAGTAGAGAGTAGTATGAAGAGCAGTAGAGAGTAGTATGAAGAGAGACAGCAGTAGAGAGTAGTATGAAGAGAGACAGCAGTAGAGAGTATTATGTAGAGAGACAGCAGTAGAGAGTAGTATGAAGAGAGACAGCAGTAGAGAGTAGTATGTAGAGAGACAGCAGTAGAGAGTAGTTTAGTTTAGACTTTTTATTTGTCCCCGTAGGGCAATTTGTTCTGCTGCAAGACATAAGCACCCGACAGTCACAAATGCAAAACCAAACTACATAAAAATACTTAATGTTACAAGCTCTGGTTAAACACCTGAGAATTGAGAAGATAAATATGACCATATGTTAAAGGAACCATATGTTAAAAAGAACATCTAACAATATTCCTCATAAAATTAAATATTACATCAACAACATCATCACCATCAGTCAATACATATTAAAATAACCCCATCACTATTTACTAGTTATAGTCTCTCTACTCTTCCGAGCTGAGTTTAGAAAAGAGATAGCTGTCTGGATGAATGAGTGCTTGTATCTATTGCTCTTTACTGGAGGTAAAATAAACCGAGACCCAGAAGGCAGGATCTGAAACTCTGAATGAAGGGGATGGGAACTATCAGAGATAACTGCATTGGCCTTCCTAACTACCTGTCTATTATACAGGTCAGATAGGCTACACTGCTGGACACCTATCATTTTACTGCTGACCTTTACTATATTGGAAAGAGCAGTTTTGGCCTTGACACTAAGATTACCATACCAGCAGATTACTGAGAATGTTAGTACAGACTCAATGTATGATTTATAAAAGAGGGTAATGAGGGTCTTATTGACACGAAATGTTGACAGTTTGTGAAGACAAAACAGTCTTTGTTGGCCTTTTTTGCAAAGCATCTCAGTGTTAGAATTAAAATTTAACTTATTGTCGATCAAACAGCCTAGATACTTGTATGTTTCTACGAATCCAACCCTCTGCCCCTTGATGGTAATGTTCTGTGGAGTTGATGACTTACGCCTAAAATCAGTCAGCATATCCTTTGTCTTTTCTACATTTAGTTGAAGGAATGCCCTATCACACCAGAGCACAAAATCATCTAAAACAGGGCCATGATCACTTTCGTCATTGGAGAGGAGACTGACGATAGCAGAATCATCTGCAAATTTTAAAATGAGTCTATTTTCATGCTGGCTACGGCAATCATCAGAATAAAGAATATAAAGGAGTGGTGAGAGGACACACCCTTGGGGAGACCCAGTGGACGATGACATCCTCCGACAAGCAACCATTCACCCTTACTCTCTGAGATCTATCTGATAAAAAGTCAAGAAACCATCCCACAATATTAAAATCAAGGTCAAAGTTCTTTAAGAGCTTATCAACTAAAATATGTGTTTGGATTGTATTAAAAGCCGATGAAAAGTCAACAAATAAAATCCTTGCATATGTTTTACTCCCTTCAAGATGTTTAAATAGCAAATTTAACAGAGTGGTAGTGGCATCATCTACCCCTCGCTTAGCCCTATAAGCGAACTGTAGTGGATCAAGGAGAGTCTCTGATTTTGTGAGAACAACTTTTTAACCAGTTTTTCAAAACACTTCATGACTAAGGAGGTCAGAGCAACCGGCCTAAAGTCATTTAATACTTTTGGATGATTGACGCGCACCCCCACTCGGGAGAACCAACCAATAAAGTAGAAACAAATACATGTTTTTTTTTTTTTTTATTTAAGTCTTTATTTAAGTCTTTTAAGTCCTTATTTAAGTTTTTATTTAAGCTATGCAACATTCACAGACAGGCAGTCAGAACATAAAAATAAAACACTAACATACATTATGCCAGGGGGATGCAATAAAATAACAAAACAGTTTATGAAGATCTTGGGAAAAAAAAGGGAAAAAAGGAAAACCACCCATGTACGTCAGAGCCCACTGCGCATGCGCAGCCGCTCCACAGTACCGTACCGCACATTCGAGTCACAACAACCGAGAGCCGTCCACTGTGACCGACTGGTAGGGGCCGGGGATACTGGCCGAGAGAGTCCGCTGTCAGGGGGCCGGGACTACTGTCTGAGAGAGTCCGCTGTCAGGGGGCCGGGACCGGGGATACTGTCTGAGAGAGTCCGCTGTCAGGTGGCCGGGACCGGGGCTACTGTCTGAGAGAGTCCGCTGTCAGGGGGACGAGGCTGTCCGTCTGAGAGAGACCGGGGGACAGAGCCGGAGCAGCGGACACACAGCGGGGGAGGAGCCCCCTGTGTTCTGCAGAGCAGCCCGCTGATTTACACGGATAACCCGGGTAAGCCTCCCGGTGTGAGGCAGTGCAGGTGTCACACCCCGAGACTCACCTGTCGGCGGCTGATGGATCATCTGCAGGCTGCGGACAGCTGAAAACATTAGCCACACAGGCTACATGCTAACAGGCTAACGCATCAACCGGCCAGCTCAGCAGCGTTACCGGTCTGCCCGGTCCTGTTGGTGTGGACCGGTTAACTCTCACCATGCTACCATCCCGGGGAACGGTACGACATCCAACCGTCAGCTGCTAGCCGTGGAGCTAACATTCAGGTGCTAGCATCGGAGCTAACATTCAGCTGCTAGCATCGGAGCTAACATTCAGCTCTTAGCCGTGGAGCTAACATTCAGCTGCTAGCATCGGAGCTAACATTCAGCTTCTAGCCGCGGAGCTAACATTCAGGTGCTAGCCTTGGAGCTAACATTCAGCTGCTAGCCGCGGAGCTTACATTCAGCTGCTGGCCGCGGAGCTAACATTCAGCTGCTAGCCGCGGGGCTAACATTCAGCTGCTAGCCGCGGAGCTAACATTCAGCTGCTAGCCGCGGAGCTAACATTCAGCTGCTAGCCGCGGAGCTAACATTCAGCTGCTAGCCGCGGAGCTAACATTCAGTGGTGCCACATCTGGCCGCAGCAGGTCTCCGTGTAGCAGTCGAGGATGGTCGCAGTGACGCCGGCGACTGTTCTGGAGGAGCGGCCTGTCCCCGCTGGATGTTCCCACACCCTCTCCCTCCCTGCCGGACTCTCAGCCTTCATGTAAAGCGGTGAACGGTGCGTGTCGGTCCCGCAGCAGCAGCCATGCAGGCGGCCCAGCTGCAGTACGACTTCTTCAGCGAGGAGAATGGCCCGAAGTGGAGAGGCCTGCTGGTGTCCTCACTGGAGAAGGTACACACACAGAGACACAAAGACACACAGACATAGAGACACACAGACACAGAGACACACACAGAGACACACAGACACACACAGAGACACAGAGACACACAGACACACACACACACACACACACACACACACACACACACACACACACACACACACAGAGACACACACACACACACACACACACACACACACACACACACACACACACACACACACACACACACACACACACACACACACACACACACACAGACACACACACAGACACAGAGACACACACAAACACACACACAGAGACACACAGACACACACACAGAGACACACACACACACACAGAGACACACACACACACACACAGAGACACACACAGACACACACACAGAAACACACACACAGAAACACACACACAGAGACACACAGACACAGAGACACACAAACACACACACACACACACACACACACACACACACACAGAGACACACACAGAGACACACACACACACACACACACACACACACACACACACACACACACACACACACACACACACACACACACACACACACACACAGAGACACACACACACACACACACACAGACACACACACAGACACAGAGACACACAAACACACACACAGAGACACACAGACACACACACAGAGACACACACACACACACAGAGACACACACACACACAGAGACACACACAGACACACACACAGAGACACAGACACACACACAGAAACACACACACAGAGACACACAAACACACACACAGAGACACACGGACACAGAGACACACACACACACACACAGAGAGACACATACACACACACACACACACAGACAGACACACACAGACAGACAGACAGTAATGGATCTTTTAATATTTGGATGGATGAGTAAAGTCCTTATAACTAACAGTTCAGAGACACAGACAGACAGACAGACAGACAGTAATGGATCTTTTAATATTTGGATGGATGAGTAAAGTCCTTATAACTAACAGTTAAGAGACACAGACAGACAGACAGACAGACAGTAATGGATCTTTTAATATTTGGATGGATGAGTAAAGTCCTTATAACTAACAGTTCAGAGACACAGACAGACAGACAGACAGACAGTAATGGATCTTTTAATATTTGGATGGATTAGTAAAGTCCTTATAACTAACAGTTCTGAGTGTAAACATTAAGCATATAGAGACACCTGAGGGTTGCTTGTAGTTGACAGCAGAAGTTCTCTGAGAATGTCTTTATGAAGGACAGCGATACAGGATGTATGGGACACTTGGTCCAGCCCTCCGCCTCACTGGGTGTCTGCTGCTGTCCCTTCAGACGGGACAAAGAAGAGGACACACGCTGGTAGAGCACGGGCAGCATGTGATGCTCGGTCCAGCTGACACTCGGAGTGGTCATTATGGTCCGTGTCCTCTGGCACAGTCATTTCCACGCTTCCCATTGGTTGTCTCTGTTGGGCAATGCATTCTGGGAGTTTGCAGCGACTGTCCAGAGACGGGGCGTCCTCATTTCATAAAGTTAAATCCTGCCTACTTTATGTCCAGATCAACTCTCCACCTCTGGAAACTCCTGAACATCTTCGAGAAGGAAACCTGAATATTTTATGGAAAAGTTGGAACGTTATGAGAGACAGCTGGGACGGAGTTTAATGA
>JABUOV010000032.1:242500-245000 GCA_025617405.1 Perca schrenkii
ATACAGACACAAAAAACACACACACACACACACACACACACACACACACCCACACATCCAGCGAGAGGCCTTACGATGCTGTTGAGGTCCGAGTCGTAGCTCCCGATGTGCTGGCTGGTGTTAGCGTTGCTGTGGATGGAGGCTGTGGTGGCCCCCCCCCCCAGGGGCTCCAGACCCTCCTCGTCCCACATGTAGGTCCCCCCCGAGCCACAGCTGTCTGACGGGGGACAGGTCCAGGGAAGACCCCCCTACACAGGACACACAGGACACAGAGCTCACACACAGGACACTCAGGACAGAAGGCTCACACACAGGACACAGAGCTCACACACAGGACACTCAGGACAGAGAGCTCACACACAGGACACTCAGGACAGAGAGCTCACAAACAGGACACTCAGGACAGAGAGCTCACACACAGGACACTCAGGACAGAGAGCTCACACACAGGACACTCGGGACACAGAGCTCACGCACAGGACACTCGGGACACAGAGCTCACACACAGGACACTCAGGACACAGAGCTCACACACAGGACACTCAGGACACAGAGCTCACACACAGGACACTCAGGACACAGAGCTCACACACAGGACACTCAGGACACACAGGGGACACTCAGGACACAGAGGACACAGAGCTCACACACAGGACACTCAGAACACAGAGCTCACACACAGGACACACAGGACACAGAGCTCACACTCAGGACACAGAGGACACTCAGGACAGAGAGCTCACACACAGGACACTCAGGACAGAGAGCTCACACACAGGACACACAGGACACAGAGCTCACACACAGGACACAGAGCTCACACACAGGACACACAGGACACAGAGCTCACACACAGGACACACAGGACACTCAGGACAAAGAGCTCACACTCAGGACACACAGGACACTCAGGACACAGAGCTCACACTCAGGACACACAGGACACTCAGGACACAGAGCTCACACTCAGGACACACAGGACACTCAGGACACAGAGCTCACACACAGGATACTCAGGACAGAGAGCTCACACACAGGACAAAAAGGACACAGAGCTCACACACAGGACACACAGGACACAGAGCTCACACACAGGACACAGCTCACACACAGGACACAGAGCTCACACACAGGACACACAGGACACAGAGCTCAGACACAGGACACACAGGACACAGAGCTCACACACAGGACACACAAGACACAGAGCTCACACACAGGACACACAGGACACAGAGCTCACACACAGGACACAGAGCTCACACACAGGAGACACAGGACACAGAGCTCACACACAGGACACACAGGACACAGAGCTCACACACAGGACACACAAGACACAGAGCTCACACACAGGACACACAGGACACAGCTCACACACAGGACACAGGACACAGAGCTCACACACAGGACACAGCTCACACACAGGACACAGAGCTCACACACAGGACACACAGGACACAGAGCTCACACACAGGACACACAGGACACAGAGCTCACACACAGGACACACAAGACACAGAGCTCACACACAGGACACACAGGACACAGAGCTTACACACAGGACACAGAGCTCACACACAGGAGACACAGGACACAGAGCTCACACAGGACACACAGGACACAGAGCTCACACACAGGACACACAAGACACAGAGCTCACACACAGGACACACAGGACACAGCTCACACACAGGACACAGGACACAGAGCTCACACACAGGACACAGAGCTCACACACAGGAGACACAGGACACAGAGCTCACACACAGGACACACAGGACACAGAGCTCACACACAGGACACACAAGACACAGACCTCACACACAGGACACACAGGACACAGAGCTCACACACAGGACACAGAGCTCACACACAGGAGACACAGGACACAGAGCTCACACACAGGACACACAGGACACAGAGCTCACACACAGGACACACAGGACACAGAGCTCACACACAGGACACACAAGACACAGAGCTCACACACAGGACACACAGGACACAGAGCTCACACACAGGACACACAGGACACTCAGAGATACATTCAGGAGAGGTTGGCCTGAATACTCTGTGAGACAGTTCCAGTTGTTTATGGATGGTACCTGAGTGTGTGTGTGTGTGTGTGTGTGTGTGTGTGTGTGTGTGTGTGTGCGTGTGTGTGTCTGTTTGTGTGTGCGTGCGTGTGTGTGTGTGTCTGTGTGTGTATGTGTGTCTGTGCGTGTGTGTGTGTCTGTGATTGTGTGTCTGTGTGTCCATATGTGTGTGTGTCAGTGATTGTGTGTGTCTGTATGTGTATGTATATACGTCTGTGTGTGTGTGTGTCTGTCTATGTGTATGTGTGGGTGTGTGCAAATGTGTGTGTTTGGGGGTGTGTGTGTGTATATCTATATGTCTGTGTGTATATATGTCTATGTGTGTGTATATGTGTATATGTCTGTGTGTGTGTGTCTATGTATATGTCTGTGTGTGAATATGTGTGTGTATATGTGTGTGC
>JABUOV010000032.1:250000-265631 GCA_025617405.1 Perca schrenkii
GTGTGTGTGTGTGTGTGTGTGTGTCTCTGAGTGTGTGTGTGTCCGTGTGTGCGTCTGTGTGTGTGTGTGTGTTTCTATGTTTGTGTGTGTGTGTCTGTGTGTCTCTGAGTGTGTTTGTGTATTTCTATGTGTGTGTGTGTGTGTGTCCGTGTGTGCATCTGAGTGTGTGTGTGTGTGTGTGTGTGTGTGTCTCTGAGTGTGTGTGTGTGCATCTGTGTGTGTGTGTGTGTGTGTGTGTGTGCGTCTGTGTGTGTGTGTGTCTCTGTGTGTGTGTGTCCGTGTGTGCGTCTGTGTGTGTGTCCGTGTGTGTGTGTCTCTGAGTGTGTGTGTGTCTCTATGTCTGTGTGTGTGTGTGCATCAGTGTGTGTGTGTCCGTTTGTGTGTGTGTGTCTCTGAGTGTGTTTGTGTATTTCTATGTGTGTGTGTGTGTGTGTCCGTGTGTGCGTCTGTGTGTGTGTGTGTGTCCGTGTGTGCGTCTGTGTGTGTCTGTGTGTGTGTGTGTGTGTTTCTATGTTTGTGTGTGTGTGCATCTGAGTGTGTGTGTGTGTCTCTGAGTGTGTGTGTGTGTGTGTGTGTGTGTGTGTGTGTGTCTCTGAGTGTGTGTGTGTGTGTCCGTGTGTGCCTCTGTGTGTGTCTGTGTGTGTGTGTGTGTGTGCGTCTGTGTGTGTCTGTGTGTGTGTGCATCTGTGTGTGTGTGTGTGTGTGTGTGTTTCTATGTGTGTGTGTGTGTCCGTGTGTGCGTCTGTGTGTGTGTCCGTGTGTGTGTGTGTGTGTGCGTCTGTGTGTGTCTGTGTGTGTGTGCATCTGTGTGTGTGTGTGTGTGTGTGTGTTTCTATGTGTGTGTGTGTGTCCGTGTGTGCGTCTGTGTGTGTGTCCGTGTGTGTGTCTGAGTGTGTGTGTGTTTCTATGTCTGTGTGTGTGTGTGCATCAGTGTGTGTGTGTGTGTCCGTTTGTGTGTGTGTGTCTGTGTGTCTCTGAGTGTGTTTGTGTATTTCTATGTGTGTGTGTGTGTGTGTGTGTCCGTGTGTGCGTCTGTGTGTGTGTGTTTGTTTCTATGTTTGTGTGTGTGTGCATCTGAGTGTGTGTGTGTGTCTCTGAGTGTGTGTGTGTGTGTCTCTAAGTGTGTGTGTGTGTGTGCGTGTGTGTCTCTGAGTGTGTGTGTGTGTCCGTGTGTGCATCTGTGTGTGTGTGTGTCCGTGTGTGCGTCTGTGTGTGTCTGTGTCCGTCTGTGTGTGTGTGTGTGTGTGTGTCTGTGTCTCTGAGTGTGTGTGTGTGTGTGTGTGTGTCTCTGAGTGTGTGTGTGTGTCTCTGTGTGTGTGTGTTTCTATGTGTGTGTGTGTGTGTGTTTGTCTGTGTCCGTGTGTGTGTGCGTCTGTGTGTGTCTGAGTGTGTGTGTGTGTCTGAGTGAGTGTGTGTCCGTGTGTGTGTGTCTCTGTGTGTGTGTCTCAGTGTGTGTGTGTCCGTGTGTGCGTCTGTGTCCCTGTGTGTCCGTGTGTGTGTGTCTGTGTGTGTCTGTCTGTCTGTGTGTGTGTATTTCCGTGTTTGTGTGCGTGTGTGTGTGTGCGCACAAGGGTTTGTGTCCCGTTCTTGTCCTGTGTGCGACTTAAACATACATTTCAAAATGTGTCAAAATGCACCAAAAACCTGAAAAAAGCCCTGAAGAAATTGTCAAAAAAGCATTATAAAAAGTGTTTAAAAAAAGCATAAAATAGAAGTTAAAAGTCCTAAAAATGCACGTAAAAAAACACTGAAAAACACCCTGAAAAAAACGGTCAAGATTGCAGAAAAAATGCAAAATAAATGCGTCAAAAACGTATCAAAATGTATCAGTAAGCCTGAAAAAAGCCCTGATGAATTTGTCAAAAAAAGCAAAGAAAACTTGTTTAAAAAAAGCCCTGAATCAGATATTTTCCGATAACCGATTAATCGACCGATAGTATTTACAATTGATACTGGATTACAAAAAAAACATGACACTCCAAGTAAAACAGTGATGAACTTTATGATAAAAATAAAAAAAACTGTATTGAACCATGAAAACATGCTAAATGAAATAAATATAAATATTGAAGTCAATAAAAGACATTCATTCAAACTGAAACAAAAAGTAATAAATAATAAATAAAAGCAGTTAAACTGTCGGTTTAGAGCGGTAACAGACGATCTCTGACCTGGAGGGATCTATCTTTCTCACCATATACTCTCTGTTCTCGCCAGGATGCCCATATAAGGCGTAAAGTGTGACGGACCTGCCTTCCCATTGGTTGAAAACATAAACAAAAGGCATCATGGGAGATTCCCTTGTTGGTAGCACCTACTGTCTATGGGTAGCACGGAGTTAGCGGCAGAAATGACCAAAAACGTGATGAATTATGGACATCAAGTGGATAAATCTTGGATGTAACAGTTTGGATTTAATGCTCAACAACCCTGAAAAAAGGCCCACGTTCCAGACTGGATAGATCACCTGTAAAGGCTAGAAAGACCCTCTAGAGGAGCTGTTGTAATGGATGATGTAAAGGCTAGAAAGACCCTCTAGAGGAGCTGTTGTAATGCATGATGTAAAGGCTAGAAAGACCCTCTAGAGGAGCTGTTGTAATGGATGATGTAAAGGCTAGAAAGACCCTCTAGAGGAGCTATTGTAATGGATGATGTAAAGGCTAGAAAGACCCTCTAGAGGAGCTGTTGTAATGCATGATGTAAAGGCTAGAAAGACCCTCTAGAGGAGCTGTTGTAATGGATGATGTAAAGGCTAGAAAGACCCTCTAGAGGAGCTGTTGTAATGCATGATGTAAAGGCTAGAAAGACCCTCTAGATGAGCTGTTGTAATGGATGATGTAAAGGCTAGAAAGAGCCTCTAGAGGAGCTATTGTAATGCATGATGTAAAGGCTAGAAAGACCCTCTAGAGGAGCTATTGTAATGCATGATGTAAAGGCTAGAAAGACCCTCTAGAGGAGCTATTGTAATGGATGATGTAAAGGCTAGAAAGACCCTCTAGAGGAGCTATTGTAATGCATGATGTAAAGGCTAGAAAGACCCTCTAGAGGAGCTATTGTAATGCATGATGTAAAGGCTAGAAAGACCCTCTAGAGGAGCTATTGTAATGCATGATGTAAAGGCTACAAAAGACCCTCTAGAGGAGCTATTGTAATGCATGATGTAAAGGCTAGAAAGACCCTGTAGAGGAGCTATTGTAATGCATGTAAAGGCTAGAAAGACCCTCTAGATGAGCTATTGTAATGGATGATGTAAAGGCTAGAAAGACCCTCTAGAGGAGCTATTGTAATGCATGATGTAAAGGCTAGAAAGAGCCTCTAGAGGAGCTATTGTAATGCATGATGTAAAGGCTAGAAAGACCCTCTAGAGGAGCTATTGTAATGCATGATGTAAAGGCTAGAAAGACCCTCTAGAGGAGCTATTGTAATGCATGATGTAAAGGCTAGAAAGACCCTCTAGAGGAGCTATTGTAATGCATGATGTAAAGGCTAGAAAGAGCCCTCTAGAGGAGCTATTGTAATGCATGATGTAAAGGCTAGAAAGACCCTCTAGAGGAGCTATTGTAATGGATGATGTAAAGGCTAGAAAGACCCTCTAGAGGAGCTGTTGTAATGCATGATGTAAAGGCTAGAAAGAGCCTCTAGAGGAGCTATTGTAATGCATGATGTAAAGGCTAGAAAGAGCCTCTAGAGGAGTTATTGTAATGCATGATGTAAAGGCTAGAAAGACCCTCTAGAGGAGCTGTTGTAATGCATGATGTAAAGGCTAGAAAGACACTCTAGAGGAGCTACTGTAATGCATGATGTAAAGGCTAGAAAGAGCCTCTAGAGGAGCTGTTGTAATGCATGATGTAAAGGCTAGAAAGACCCTGTAGAGGAGCTATTGTAATGCAGTAAAGGCTAGAAAGAGCCTCTAGAGGAGCTATTGTAATGCATGATGTAAAGGCTAGAAAGACCCTGTAGAGGAGCTATTGTAATGCAGTAAAGGCTAGAAAGAGCCTCTAGAGGAGCTATTGTAATGCATGATGTAAAGGCTAGAAAGACCCTCTAGAGGAGCTATTGTAATGCATGATGTAAAGGCTAGAAAGACCCTCTAGAGGAGCTATTGTAATGCATGATGTAAAGGCTAGAAAGACCCTGTAGAGGAGCTATTGTAATGCAGTAAAGGCTAGAAAGACCCTCTAGAGGAGCTATTGTAATGGATGATGTAAAGGCTAGAAAGACCCTCTAGAGGAGCTATTGTAATGCATGATGTAAAGGCTAGAAAGACCCTCTAGAGGAGCTATTGTAATGCATGATGTAAAGGCTAGAAAGACCCTCTAGAGGAGCTATTGTAATGCATGATGTAAAGGCTAGAAAGACCCTCTAGAGGAGCTATTGTAATGCATGATGTAAAGGCTAGAAAGACCCTCTAGAGGAGCTATTGTAATGCATGATGTAAAGGCTAGAAAGACCCTCTAGAGGAGCTATTGTAATGCATGATGTAAAGGCTAGAAAGACCCTCTAGAGGAGCTGTTGTAATGCATGATGTAAAGGCTAGAAAGACCCTCTAGAGGAGCTATTGTAATGCATGATGTAAAGGCTAGAAAGAGCCCTCTAGAGGAGCTGTTGTAATGCATGATGTAAAGGCTAGAAAGACCCTCTAGAGGAGCTATTGTAATGCATGATGTAAAGGCTAGAAAGACCCTCTAGAGGAGCTATTGTAATGCATGATGTAAAGGCTAGAAAGACCCTCTAGAGGAGCTATTGTAATGCATGATGTAAAGGCTAGAAAGACCCTCTAGAGGAGCTATTGTAATGCATGATGTAAAGGCTAGAAAGACCCTCTAGAGGAGCTATTGTAATGCATGATGTAAAGGCTAGAAAGACCCTCTAGAGGAGCTATTGTAATGCATGATGTAAAGGCTAGAAAGACCCTCTAGAGGAGCTATTGTAATGCATGATGTAAAGGCTAGAAAGACCCTGTAGAGGAGCTATTGTAATGCTGATGTAAAGGCTAGAAAGAGCCTCTAGAGGAGCTATTGTAATGCATGATGTAAAGGCTAGAAAGACCCTCTAGAGGAGCTATTGTAATGCATGATGTAAAGGCTAGAAAGACCCTCTAGAGGAGCTATTGTAATGCATGATGTAAAGGCTAGAAAGACCCTGTAGAGGAGCTATTGTAATGCAGTAAAGGCTAGAAAGACCCTCTAGAGGAGCTATTGTAATGGATGATGTAAAGGCTAGAAAGACCCTCTAGAGGAGCTATTGTAATGCATGATGTAAAGGCTAGAAAGACCCTCTAGAGGAGCTATTGTAATGCATGATGTAAAGGCTAGAAAGACCCTGTAGAGGAGCTATTGTAATGCAGTAAAGGCTAGAAAGACCCTCTAGAGGAGCTATTGTAATGGATGATGTAAAGGCTAGAAGGACCCTCTAGAGGAGCTATTGTAATGCATGATGTAAAGGCTAGAAAGACCCTCTAGAGGAGCTGTTGTAATGCATGATGTAAAGGCTAGAAAGACCCTCTAGAGGAGCTGTTGTAATGGATGATGTAAAGGCTAGAAAGACCCTCTAGATGAGCTATTGTAATGGATGATGTAAAGGCTAGAAAGACCCTCTAGAGGAGCTATTGTAATGCATGATGTAAAGGCTAGAAAGACCCTCTAGAGGAGCTATTGTAATGCATGATGTAAAGGCTAGAAAGACCCTCTAGAGGAGCTATTGTAATGCATGATGTAAAGCAGGGGTGTCAAACTCAATTTCCCAGAGGGCCACACTGGAAAATGAGAACCACATCAAGAGCCACACATGTAGAGTTTACTGACATGCTTTTATTTTAGAGAAAAAGTCAAATATTTTGATAGTATTATTGCATGACTCAAAATGTAAGTCTTCTCACTTACATTTTGGGCCTCATAATGCCACAAAAAAGTTAGTCAAAAAAGTTCCTCAGCCAGCGAAAAATACGTTGAATAAAGCACCAAGAAAGTTGGAAAACGGCCGAAAAAAAAAAAATTGTCTGAAAAAGTTCCAAAAACATCGTAAAAGTGTAAAAAAAATAAAAATAAAAAGCAACTTGGGAAAAAGGGACAAAACTAGGTGGGCCTGAATTTATTGTGAATCACATTTGATTTGAGTTTGACACATGTGGTGTAACACATCCTGGTACGATACACACACACACACACACACACACACACACACACACACACACACACACACACACACACACACACACACACACACACACACACACACACACACACACAGTAGCTTCAGCAAGACGTCACCCATGAAGTTTGTAGTCTTTCTAAATATTATTAATAGTATTTTCACAGTCTTATACTTCAACAGTTTAACAATAAACTGAGACTTTCTTCAGTTGAAAAATGTTTTAAAATTGACGAACATCATATTTGTAATCCATGGCTCAATTCAAACTGGATCAAAAAATAATTATTATCTCTCCATTGACTCTAGTTCGTACTTTTTCGAAAGATAAGGTCCCATTGGTCCGGAAGTAGAAGGGGGCGGGACTTCGGCTCTCCTAATGTGGGAACTTTAATAAATGATATTTTAAAGAAGTGTTGTCTTTTCTTACCGAGGTTGTCGAAGTCATCCATGTACTCCTGGCTGGTGTCGTTTCTATCCAGAGACGAGCTGGAGGACAGGGACATGTCCTCCAGCGTCTCCCCCACAATGGACACATCTCCCTGGGATGCTGGCGCTGCAGACAGCCCCTCTGGCTCTGGAGCCTCCGGGGTACTTTCTGAGAGGGGGGAATGAGAGGGACGATACAAGATTAGAGACATCAGGGGGAATGAGAGGGGGGAACTAAGATTAGAGACATCAGGGGGAATGAGAGGGGGGAATGAGGGGGGGGAATGAGATTGGAGGGAACACCAGAGCAGGGGGGAATGGGAGGGTGGGAACGCCAGAGCAGGGGGGAATGAGAGGGGGAATGCCAGAGAAAGGGGATGAGAGGGAGGAATGCCAGAGAAGGGGGAATGAGAGGGGGAATGCCAGAGCAGGGGGGAATGAGAGAGGGAAACGCCAGAGCAGGGGGGAATGAGAAGGAGAAACACCAGAGCGGGGGAATGAGAGGGTGGAAACACCAGAGCAGCGGGGAATGAGAAGGAGAAACACCAGAGCAGGGGGAATGAGAGGGTGGAAACACCAGAGCAGGGGGGAATGAGAGGGTGGAAACACCAGAGCATGGGGGAATGAGAGGGAGAAACACCAGAGCAGGGGGAATGAGAGAGTGGAAACACCAGAGCAGGGGGGAATGAGAAGGAGAAACACCAGAGCAGGGGGAATGAGAGGGTGGAAACACCAGAGCATGGGGAATGAGAGGGAGAAACACCAGAGCATGGGGAATGAGAGGGAGAAACACCAGAGCATGGGGAATGAGAGGGGGGAACACCAGAGCAGGGGGAATGAGAGGGGGAAACACCAGATCATGGGGAATGAGAGGGTAGCCTAAATCCTGACTGTGAAGAGAGTCTCATACCCGGGCTGTTCTCCGTGGTTGAAGGAGTCTCTACGGAGTTTCTCCGTGCTGCGCGGCATTGGCTCGCCTCCCGTTCTCCTGCCGTCTCATTGGCCGAGGTCACCCTGAGGGGGCGGGGCTGCTTGATGAGTGACGGCCGCGACAGCCTATAGCTGAGGCCGCTGGGCTTACAGGCAGGGGCCAGGCCCAGGCCCAGGCTGGGCGGTAACAGGGGCTTCTTCAAGGCTGAGGGGAGCCCAGAACTTTTAACTTTGAGCCCCGGGGCCTCGGGAACAGGTCTCGCCAAGCTGCTTCTGATGCGAGAGACTGACGAAGAAGAAGAAGAGGGGGAGGAAGAAGGGGGGAGGGTGGGGGAGGGCTGGCGCCGCACCTGCGTGAGGCTACGCGAGCGAAAGCGATCGCTCTCGGTGAGCGGCACGGCCGGCCCCGCCGAGATCAGGCTGTCGCTGGACTGGGAGCGGCTGGCAGGCGGCTTCTTCTTCTTTGTCGTCGTCTTCGTCTTTTGGAGTTGGAGGGGGGAACCAGAACGAGAGCCCGGACCAGAACCAAGACCAGGAGAACCAGAAACAAGACCAGGACCAGGAGAACCAGGACCGGGACCGAAGCTCTGAGGCTGTCTCAGAGAACCGCTGCGGAGTTTGGATCCAGAGAAAGTGCTCAAGATCGCCCTGGAGGCCTGAGATCCACTTTTGGAGACTGGAAGCGTTCTCGGGCTGGGCTGCACCGACAGTGAATGAGAAGACAACGATGATGATGATGATGGTGGTGGTGGTGATGAGGAACTGGTCACTGAAAAACCGAAACCACCACCACCACCACGCCCCTTTCCTGGCGAAGGTGCGCCCGTCTTCCTGACCTGCGAGCCCGGTTGCGCTTGCGAACAACAACTCCCGAACTTTCCCTTTCCCTTCAACCTCTCTCCTCCTTCCTCCACCTCTACCGCCTCGTTCTCTTTCCTCCATTTCACGGAGATCGCCGTGGGCGCTCTGATGAAGTTGTTGTGCTTAACGGGAGCTGCCGCGGCGGTCTTGGCGTTGCATCCCACCGAGGCGGGGCCCGGGTGGTGGTAGAACCCGTTCGTGAGGCGCGTGCCGGAGCTCTGGGCGGCACCGGTGGCCGTCTGACCCATGGGAGCAGCAGCGGCGCCGCTGGACAGCGTTGAAGATTTGGGGAAACGCGAGCCGAACTTGGGCAGCCGAGAAACCATGGTGGGCATGGCGGCACGGTCCTCAAGGGCAGGCGCCGACATCTGACCACGCCCACTTCACCATGGAGACACTGGTGCACGAGGACCTGCAGGTGGGAAAGACACAACGCACCGTAGTATGTTACAGTAAACTAGAGGTGTTGAAATTCATCAAATTATCAATCTTTGTTGCACACTGCACAGTGACTTTTCACTTAGAGAAAGGGTTTGCCTTTGCAATTTTGTTGATGTGTTGATGCACTTTAAAAGGTATAGAGGAGGATTTTCTTTTTCCAGGTGGATCATCAAGACAATTGGTCCTCCTGGTTGTCAATCATTCTGGTGATATGTTTACGTCCCTAGCTTTCAGGTGTGTATGTGTGGTGAGCTTGAGCTACGGTTTCAGCCATTCATTGAAGCATTGAAGCTTTTGGGAGAATATTTCACACGCTGAGCGTGCGCTAAAAGCACAGGTTGGGCTTCCCACTGATGCCTCAGTCGTGAAGTTTCTACTCCACAGGTAAAGTTTGGCTATTTGGAGAAATCCATTTAAAATCACTGCTAGTAAAAGTTGATGTAAGCTATGATTAGCGATGCTAGCCCTGGCACAAGTCACGCACCGCGCACACACGGTAAACAGCTCAATTTGTGAAAAAGTGCAAATCTTCTTTAGGAAAGTAGGCTTGTATGAGCCATGCCGACAGCAACTTGTAAACAGTGCACTCTCGTGCACACGTTTAATAGGCGTTCCCTCTTGGGAGCAGGCAGAGGGTTGAGCATGTGCATTTTTTCAAAAAGTACAGAGGGCGGTTCTTTTCTAAAATTCGGGAAAATCCTCCACTATACCCTTAATTAAATACAATAAATATATATTTTTAAAATATATTTACAGTTCGCAGTTATTTTGTTTTAAATGGAAGGGGTGTGGGGGGGAATCGAATCGTAAATCAAGTTTTTTATAAACAAATCGCCCAGCTCTAATACAGTATAGCGCAATAATAAGACAATAGAATTGCTGCCACATTTCGTGCGCATCCCGCAGTGACAGGATGTAAACAGTAGGGCCGAGATCATCGATGTAAGCCTGCAAAAGCGATGGATACATTTTAAAAAAGGAAAAATGCAGATTCTGATCTTATTAGGCTACGCTACAATGTGTGATTTTGTAACATTTTTGGTTGGTTGAAATTCATCAAATAATCGATGCATCGAATCGTGGACATGGACGATGCTGCATTGATAATCGGCTGGATCATAATCGATTATTTCTGTTTATAATTTAATGTAGGCCTAACAACATTTCTGTTTACATATTCTGGTATGTTTGCCGAGACAGTAGGGCTGGACGATATGGAGAAAATCAGATATCACGATATTCTTGTCCTAATATCTCGTCGATATTGTGGCGATATTATAGGGTTGACAAATGGTGCTTTAACAACACATGTAACGTTATCTTACCTGCTGTGTTTTATTCATTCAAGTGTTTTCCAGCAGAGAAGCAAAAGAACAAGCCCCAAATATATCGATATTATATTGATATCGTGATATGTGACTAAATATAGACTTAGATTTTGGATATCGTAACATCGTAAATGGCTCAAGTGTTGTCTTTTCCTGGTTTTAAAGGCTGCATTACAGTAAAGTGATGTCATTTTCTGTAACCAGACTGTTCTAGCTCTTCTATTATTTTCACCTTTACCCACTTAGTCGTTATATCTACATTACTGAAGATTATTTATCTAAAATTTCATTGTTAAGAAATTCTGTTAAAGCACCAATTGTCAACCCTATAATATCGCCACAATCAGGGAGAAGGTTTGCCGTTAGCCTGGCTGTTAGCCTGATCAGGGAGAAGGTTAGCCGTTAGCCTGGCTGTTAAACTGGTCAGGGAGCAGGCTATCTGTTAGCTTGGCTGTTAGCCTGATCAGGGATAAGGTTAGCCGTTAGCCTGGCTGTTAGCCTGATCAGGGAGAAGGTTAGCCGTTAAGCTGGCTGTTAAACTGGTCAGGGAGCAGGCTAGCTGTTAGCCTGGTTGTTAGCCTGGTTGTTAGCCTAGTTGTTAGCCTGGTCAGGAGCAGGCTAGCTGCACAGAATAAATCTCCATGGTAACTTCGGTGCCTCTGAGTCAAAGCTAACTTGAGCCAGGATAACTGGGGAATTAATTAGTTAATCCCTTATCTTGGTTTAGTGAAATAGCCCTCTGATCTCAGGTTGTATCTTGTAGAGATAAGAGGTTTTTTGGGGTTGTGCTGAGTCGTAGTGATTCTGCTTCTCGGACTGTGACTGTGACTCAGGGAAGTCATGACTCAGCATCTTTGATGGGAAACACTTAATGAGATTCTCTTCCTCTTTCAAGTCTGTTTGTGGTCAGAAAGTGTGTCTGTCTGTCTGTCTGTCTGTCTGTCTCTGTTTGTGTGTGAATGTGAGGTGTGTGTTTGTGTGTGCGTGCTTGCATATGTGTGTGTCTGTGTGTGGTGTGTGTTTGCGTGCGTGTGCATGTTTGCATAAGTGTGCGTGTGTTTGCATATGTGTATGTGTGTGTGTTTCTGCGTGTGCGTGCCGTATGTGTTTGCGTGCATGTGCGTGTTTGTGTTTGCATATGTGTGTGTCTGTGTGTGTGTGTGTTTGCATATGTGTATGTGTGTGTGTTGCTGCATGTGCGTGCGTGCATGTGCGTGTGTGTGTTTGCATATGTGTGTGTCTGTGGTGTGTGTGTTTGCATGCATGTGTGTGTGTGTGTGTGTGTGTGTGTGCATTTGCATGCATGTGTGTGCTTGCATATGTGTGTCTGTTTGTGGTCAGAAGATGTTAAAGTGTGTGTGAATGTGTGTGTGTGTGTGTGTGTCTGTCTGTCTGTGTGTGTGTGTGTGTCTGGCAGTGTGTGTCTGTCTGTCTGTCTGTGTGTGTGTGTCTGGAAGTGTGTGTCTGCATGCGTGTATGTCTCTGTGTGTGTGTGTGTGTGTGTGTGCATGTGAGGTGTGTGTGTGTGTGTGTGTGTGTTTGTGTGTGCGTGCTTGCATATGTGTGTGTCTGTGTGTGGTGTGTGATTTGCGTGCATGTGCGTGTGTGTGTTTGCATATGTGTGTGTCTGTGTATGTGTGTTTGCATATGTGTATGTATGTGTGTGTGTGTGTTTCTGCTTGTCCGTGCCATATGTGTTTGCGTGCATGTGCATGTGTGTGCTTGCATATGTGTGTCTGTTTGTGGTCAGAAGATGTTAAAGATGTAAAAGTGTGCGTGTCTGTCTGTCTGTGTGTGTGTGTCTGGCAGTGTGTGTGTCTGCATGTGTGTATGTCTCTCTGTGTGTGTGTGTGTGTGTGTGTGTTTGCATATGTGTGTGTGTGTGTGTGTGTGTTTGCATATGTGTATGTATGTGTGTGTGTGTTTGCATATGTGTATGTATGTGTGTGTGTGTTTGCATATGTGTATGTATGTGTGTGTGTTTGCATATGTGTATGTATGTGTGTGTGTGTTTGCATATGTGTGTGTCGTGTGTGTGTGTGTGTTTGCATATGTGTATGTATGTGTGTGTGTGTTTCTGCTTGTGGGTGCCATATGTGTTTGCGTGCATGTGCATGTGTGTGTTTGCATATTTGTGTGTCTGTGTATGTGTGCGTGTCTGTTCGTGTTTGTGTCAGTGTGTGTGTGTATGCATGTGGTCTGTACATGTGTGCGTGTGTGTGTGTGTGTATGTATGTAACAATGAACACCAATCTCTAGATGACTATCTGTGATCTGAAAGCGTGTATCTGACTCTATGATTAGCATCTTGCAGAACGTGACCTTTCGGTCCCTCTCACACTGAAGTCACAAGATTTTTCGGCTATCACACCTCCCTTTCTTCTGTCTGACACAAACTCGTCAGCAGGTTTAAACTCAGGCGTCCCGAGAAGAAGCTCGTGATTCTTCGGATGTTAAAGCTACGTGGCCTCGGGCGGGAACATGACTGTGAATGTTTAGTTGTTTTTTGTTATTATTTTTGTTTTTAACATCAGCAGCGTGTGCTCAGACTGCAGGGCTGGGCTGTTTTTAGGATGGAGAGGTGATGCTCAGAGAATGGATTAGTTGTTCTCAGTGTTATTATAATAATTAGTCTACTTCTTCTAAAGTATCTCTCCACCCAAAAATCGGTTTACTGTCAACCAATCAGAGTCCTGGAACAGGCCGGCCTCGTTAGGTTTCCTGCCTCAGGGTTTGTTCCCCGTCTCGTGTGTGTGTGTGTGTGTGTGTGTGTGTGTGTGTCTGTTTCTGTGTGGTTGTGTGTATGTGTGCTTGTTTGGCTGTGTGTGCATGTCTGTTTGTGTGGCTGTGAGACTGTATGTGTGTGTGTGTGTGTGTGTGTGTGTGTATTTGGTAGTGTGCGTGTGTATGTGTGCATGTGTCTGTGTGGTTGTGTGTGTGTGTGTGTGTGTGTGTGTCTGCCAATGTGTGCCTGTGTGTGCATGTGTGTCTGTGTGAATGTCAGTGGTTGCGGGTGTGTGTTTGTGTGTCTGTGTGTGTCTGTGTGTCGTGTGTGTGTGTGTGTGTGTGTGTGTGTGTGTGTGTGTCTGTGGTTAGAGAAGCTCTCAGTAGACAGGATGCGTTGGGTGTGCCTCTCAGAACATCATTAGTTTGATTTCTATCTGTCATTTCTCTGACGGCAGTGCAGCTGATTGTTTGTCTTAGGGCGTGTTTCGTGTGTGTGTGTGTGTGACTAACACACACACACACACACACACACACACACACACACACACACACACACACACACACACACACACACACACACACACACACACACACACACACACACACACACACACACACACACCTGAACTCCCTGTTGGAGCTGTAGATAAGCGGAGTTGCAGCATGTTAGGTATTGATCTTTGGAAGTGTCACAACTGTCACCTACCTGTCCTCTCCTGTGTGTTGCTCGTTACCCGACAGTACAAACTACAGTAGAGGCCAAAAGTTTGGACACACCTTCTCATTCAATGAGTTTCCTTTTTATTTTCATGACTATTTACATTGTAGATTCTCACTGAAGGCATCAAAACTATGAATGAACACATATGGAATTATGTACTTAACAAAAAAGTGTGAAATAACTGAAAACATGTCTTATATTTTAGATTCTTCAAAGTAGCCACCCTTTGCTTTATTATTAATAAGGGAAATAATTCCACTAATGAACCCTGACAAAGCACACCTGTGAAGGTAAAACCATTTCAGGTGACTACCTCATGAAGCTCATTGAGAGAACACCAAGGGTTTGCAGAGTTATCAAAAAAAGCAAAGGGTGGCTACTTTGAAGAATCTAAAATATAAGACATGTTTTCAGTTATTACACACTTTTTTGTTAAGTACATAATTCCATATGTGTTCATTCATAGTTTTGATGCCTTCAGTGAGAATCTACAATGTAAATAGTCATGAAAATAAAGTGTGTCTGTGTGTGTGTGTACTGCAGCAGAAACACTGCTGTGATGCCAAGGACACACAGGAGGAATGAAGATGATAAACGAGGTCACGACTGAATAACGAGATTTTCTCTCTCTGCATCTGTCTCTCTCTCTCTCTATGTGTGTGTCTGTCTCTCTCTCTCTGTGTCTGTCTCTCTCTCTCTCTGTGTCTGTCTCTCTCTCTCTCTGTGTCTGTCTCTCTCTCTCTGTGTCTGTCTCTCTCTCTCTGTGTCTGTCTCTCTCTCTCTCTGTGTCTGTCTCTCTCTCTATGTGTGTGTGTGTCTGTCTCTCTCTCTGTGTCTGTCTCGTTCTCTCTCTCTCTCTCTCTCACTCACTGTCTCCCTCTCTCTGTGTTATCAACACTCCTACTTCATTTTGGACTCTCTTCAAGCTGAAACTGAGCTGTAATTCTGACTCTCTCTCTGTGTGTGTCTGTCTCTGTGTGTGTGTGTGTGTGTGTGTGTGTGTCTGTGTGCGTGTGTGTGTGTGCTGAGAGAGAGACACACATCCCTTATCACACTGAGGTTTCTGTGGGTGTGATTCAGAGGGACGCAGGCAGGTCACTTGGCTGCCAGAAAGTAAGTAATATGTTTATAGCTGACTTCCAGATGATGCACCCCCCCCTCTAAATACATCACATCAGCCAGAAAGACACAAATGTACACATTCAAATCCCTAAATCATCCCTAAATCATCCCTAAATCATCCATCTACATTTGTGTCAAACTCAAATCCGGCCCCTTGTAGATTTAGATCCGGCCCGTACATCAATTTGGGTTCACAATACATTTTTGGCCCGCCTAGTTGTGCGCCAAACCAAAACACAGGAAAGTGTTTTTTAAACTGCAATTACCTGACATTCAAAGCAGACTGCGACTCAGAAATTCCCACTACGTCACCTCCGGAGTTTCCCGCGGATTCGTTTAAACGTTATTATGGTTCATAACTTACTGGAACAAAACTGAGCATCGTGTTGTTGTTGGTGACACAACCACTGACTGTATATATGTATATTGAAGTAATACTGATCACTGACTGTATATATGTATATTGAAGTGATACTGATCACTGACTGTATATATGTATATTGAAGTGATACTGACCACTGACTGTATATATGTATATTGAAGTGATACTGACCACTGACTGTATATATGTATATTGAAGTGATACTGACCACTGACTGTATATATGTATATTGAAGTAATACTGACCACTGACTGTATATATGTATATTGAAGTGATACTGACCACTGACTGTATATATGTATATTGAAGTGATACTGACCACTGACTGTATATATGTATATTGAAGTAATACTGACCACTGACTGTATATATGTATATTGAAGTAATACTGACCACTGACTGTATATATGTATATTGAAGTAATACTGACCACTGACTGTATATATGTATATTGAAGTAATACTGACCACTGACTGTATATATGTATATTGAAGTAATACTGACCACTGACTGTATATATGTATATTGAAGTAATACTGA
>JABUOV010000320.1:0-48322 GCA_025617405.1 Perca schrenkii
GTTGATGGTTTGTGTATTGAACTCTGTTGAATATAGAAGTTCCTCTCTCTTGTATAGTTCAGTAACAGCTTAGCTCCTCCCTGAGTCTCTCCGTCTCCTCAAAGCTCTGTATTTTCACTTCTCTGTTACTCTTCTAGGTAAAGGCAAAGAATTTCTACTAAGGGAAGAAGTTCCACTCTTTTGTTACTTCCGGCTTCTGAACTGGTTGCAGTTCCACCAGACTTCTATATAGGGGGCGCTCACAGGCCAGTGCAGAATGAAATTATTTTTTTTAAACCTTTATTTATCCAGGTAAACTGTTTGAGAACAACTTCTCATTTACAACCATGACCTGGCCAAGAGGCTACAGAAATAAATGGTAACATACTCCACAACTATACATATACATGTCATACACATAACACACTATGGAGCTATATCCCTCAAAATCCACTTTTCTCAGGATATAATTTTTTTGTCTAGTAATTTGAATGTTGCATTTCTGAAAGGGGAGGCAACGAACATACCAGCCCGTTCTCATTCCAAATCGTAAAATAAGGAAGTTTGGACAGTGGCTGTCAGTGGCTGTCAGCGTCTGATGCAACGAAAAAGGCACGTCCCGCTTGTCACGCCTGATAGAGTCGCTTTTTAGAGTCGCTGTTTTCTTTCCTCCCGCTTGTCACAGAACCTTACGCCCACCCACGACCCTTTCCTAAACCCAACCGTCCCTTTCTCCCGCGTGTCACGGAACCGTACTTTTTTGTTCTAAAAAGCCTTTTAAAATGTCAATGACGTCATACGGCCAGAGATACTGCTTTACGGCAAGCTCTGAGTCGCTTTCTTTTTTCTCTCGAGGCATCAACAACACAGCTGATAGGTTAGACTCTCCCTGTTAATACAACACAGCTGATAGGTTAGTCTCTCCCTGTTAATACAACACAGCTGATAGGTTAGTCTCTCCCTGTTAATACAACACAGCTGATAAGTTAGTCTCTCACTGTTAATACAACACAGCTGATAGGTTAGTCTCTCCCTGTTAATACAACACAGCTGATAGGTTAGTATCTCCCTGTTAATACAACACAGCTGATAGGTTAGTCTCTCCCTGTTAATACAACACAGCTGATAGGTTAGACTCTCCCTGTTAATACAACACAGCTGATAAGTTAGTCTCTCACTGTTAATCCAACACAGCTGATAGGTTAGACTCTCCCTGTTAATACAACACAGCTGATAGGTTAGTCTCTCTCTGTTAATACAACACAGCTGATAGGTTAGTCTCTCCCTGTTAATACAACACTGCTGATAGGTTAGACTCTCCCTGTTAATACAACACAGCTGATAGGTTAGACTCTCTCTGTTAATACAACACAGCTGATAGGTTAGTGTCTCTGTTAATACAACACAGCTGATAGGTTAGACTCTCCCTGTTAATACCACACAGCTGATAGGTTAGTCTCTGTTAATACAACACAGCTGATAGGTTAGACTCTCCCTGTTAATACAACACAGCTGATAGGTTAGACTCTCTCTGTTAACACAACACAGCTGATAGGTTAGACTCTCCCTGTTAATACAACACAGCTGATAGGTTAGACTCTCTCTGTTAACACAACACAGCTGATAGGTTAGACTCTCTCTGTTAATACAACACAGCTGATAGGTTAGACTCTCTCTGTTAATACAACACAGCTGATAGGTTAGACTCTCTCTGTTAATACAACACAGCTGATAGGTTTGACTCTCTCTGTTAATACAACACAGCTGATAGGTTTGACTCTCTCTGTTAATACAACACAGCTGATAGGTTAGACTCTCCCTAATACAACACAGTTGATAGGTTAGTCTCTCCCTGTTAATACAACACAGCTGATAGGTTAGTCTCTCCCTGTTAATACACGCGTTAGAAAGAAGTTTCCTAATGTTTTAAAGACCACGCCGAAATATTCACTCTGACATTCTGGCTCTGCTTCGGATGCCGTCAGGCTGGATGTCCGATCGTAATCAGTCCTTCACTGACCAATCAGCATTCATTAGCAGAATGCTATGTTATGGGCAACAACGACTCATCCTGTAAGAAATCAAAAGGACATAAGTACTCGTTCATTCAACTTTTGACCTATAACCCATGTTGAACTTGCAAAAACTACAGTCAAATCTGAGGTTTCTCAATGACAATCAGGCAAAAGAGACACATTTAGCCGTCTAGCTCCATAGAGTCCCATTCATTTAGCCGTCTAGCTCCATAGAGTCCCATTCATTTTGCACTGGACCGCGATCACCCCCAGTGGAACTCTGGTGGAACTGCAACCAAATTTGGTACAATGGCGCTGAATAGGGAGTGGAACGGCTTTCCGTAAACCGGCTTTGGTAAAGGTATTCCATGCTACATCATATTCAATGTTTAACAGTGTGTGACTCCCTCTGGTGGATGTTGTGGAGTATTGTGTTGTCTTTGCTCCAAAGGTTTTAGTTACAGAGTTTTGGTGTTTCCTGTAATCAGCACCAGTTGCTTGTTTGGAGTATCTGTAGGACAGAGTAACAGAGCTGCCTTCTAAACTGTTCTTCTTTGTCTCTATTGGAGTGAGTTCTTCACAGCTGACTTCTAATGGAAGAGATAACCCTTAGACTTAATACATGCTTTACATTCAGATGTTACTGGAATAAAACATCTAACATACCTGTTAGAATGGAAAGACACAGGGTTTGTATTTTTGCATTATTTCTCTTGATTCCAGATGAGAGATGAGCAGCAGAGACGAGAAGCCAACAGGCAAGTGTTATTTACATACACTTCTGGTGTACTTACAAACTTTAACAATCCATCATTTTATGAATGCATAACATATTTGTACTAGTGTAGAAGTTTGGTATCATTTCGGGCATTATTAGTGGGGTAATTTACGATATACATCACTGGGTCCATTAGCCCCTGCGCTAAGCTATTCTGCTGATACCGCTACTCTACGCTAACTCTCCCAATGTTCGCCCCCGGTGAAAAAAGCTTCTGGGGGGGTGTTTGGCTCAAGGTCAAATGAGATCGGGAGTTCGGTCAACTTGCTTACCGGTAACTTGCTTGTTGGACTTGCTAGCTTGTTATGTTAATTTAGCCTATTCAGGTTCCCAGGTATGTTGGATTGCTTTGGCTGTAGTCTACTTCCACCCAATATAGTCCCAAGTCAATATCTGCCTAAGAAATCATCTAGTCTTAATCTGCATGGCTATTTTTACTTGTGAATACGCAGGCCACAAGAAGTAATTAGGTTTTGTTTTTGTTGTTGTTGGGTCACTTTTACTCACGACATGCTACACGGTCACAAAAGATCCCATTCATTACGCTAAGCTAAGCTAGCCACGGCACCGCCGGACTAAGACAATGCATGCACTGAGACAAAAATGCATTTGCCCACCTATATAAATATAGAGGAGACGGTGAATAACCCAATTTCAACAAACGGTGGCGTATTCCTTTAAGTAACACTTATCGACAATGACGAACACAAGCTGTAGAGAAAAATTACTTTCTTGTCAAGTTCTTCTGTCTGAACAAGAGTTAAGATTCACAACAACAATGAAATGGATTACATCTTTTTTTCATGAAGTTGTAAGCACAAATTACCAGTGTAAACAATGGATAATGGCAATTATTCAGTGATTTATGTTCTCAGTGTCCACTTGATGGCACTGTTGTTCAATTAAAGGAGGAGCTGAAGTGTGTATATGTTCAGTGAGGAGCTGTCAGGTTTTTGTACAGAGACTGTGGGTTTTCTGTCACTGTGGGCTCCACAGCACAGTAGTACAGAGCAGAGTCTGTCACTGCAGCAGAGGAGAGCCGAAGAAGCATTTTGGTTTCATCCTTACTTACAGAAACAGACAGTCCAGAGGTTGTATTTTGCATTATTTCTCCTGATTCCAGATGAGAGATGAGGAACTCTGGTGGCTTTCCTGAATATTGTCGATACCAGAAGAAATAATCAGCAGAACCTTTGGAGTATCTACAGGACAGAGTAACAGAGCTGTCTTCTAAACTGTTCACTTCTTTCTCAAGTGGAGTGAGTTCTTCACAGCTGACACCTAAAGGAAGACATAGCTGTTACTTCATGTTGCAACAGACTCAAATGATTCATTTGCAGATGTTATTAGAATATAACTTTTTCAAGCTGCATAATCTAATTTACCTGTTAGAGTGGAGAGAAACATCAGAGAAAACACACAATGCTGCAGTGACAGCATGTTGAATAAAGGTAATGTTGATGGTTTGTGTATTGAACTCTGTTGAATATAGAAGTTCCTCTCTCTTCTATTGTTCAGTAACAGCTCAGCTCCTCCCTGAGTCTCTCCATAAATTGATTCTACATAATGAAAAATATTGAAGTTTAACAGTGTGTGACTCCCTCTGGTGGATGTTGTAGAGTATTGTGTTGTCTTTGCTCCAAATATTTTTGTACAGTTTTTGGTGTTTCCTGTCACTGTGGGCTGCAGAGCACAGTAGTACACAGCAGAGTCAGACAGCTGAAGCTTCTGGATCTTCAGAGGAACTGACTTGTCCTTGATTGTAGCATCAAATCTGTCTCGCTCTTTAGAATTATCAGTTTTTACACGTCGCAGCAGCATCTTTGGGTAATCATTTTCTTCTTGTTTGTACCAAAATAAATAGGGATATGTGTCACTGGTCTCAAATGTACAGCCAAGAGTAACTGTCTCTCCTTCAGTAGTAATGACATCTTCTCCTTTACACTCAAGAACACACAAGAAGAGATAATGCAGAGGAGGAGATGAATCAGTAGAGATGATTGATTAAAGGAGAACAATTTGAAGTATTTAAAATAGTTACCTAGCCAGAGAGTCAGAATCAGGATGTTAGTCAGCCAGTTTCATGTCTGCAGTGAGAGAGGAGGAGAGAGAGGATGAGCATTGATACTCTGATGGATCTGGGCCTTCACATCATTGGTCCTTCCTCTTCATCATCTTTTAAGGAACTCTCAACAATTTGTCATTGTCTTGATGTTTAACAGTGTGTGACTCCCTCTGCTGGATGTTGTGGAGTATTGTGTTGTCTCTGCTCCAAAGGTTTTTGTACAGAGTTTTGGTGTTTCCTGTCACTGTGGGCTGCAGAGCACAGTAGTACACAGCAGAGTCAGACAACTGAAGCTTCTGGATCTTCAGAGGAACTGATCTTAAGCTGGAATTCAGTGTGGATGAATATTTCTCCTCGTCAACTGTTTTCCCAGAGCCAAACGTAAAGCGGCTCAGAATGAATTTGGGGCTTTTGTTTCCATGCTGTTTGTACCAGTAGAGATTAGAATTGGTTGCACTGCTGTTATATTGACAGCCAAGTGTTACTGCCTCTCCTTCAGTAGCAGTCACATTTCCTTCTGGTTGCAACACGTTGTCTTTTTGTGCTCCGCATTCTGTAAAACAGCAACAAACAGAATCAGTGTGTTGTCAAAGAATCATATCAATGTTGGATTGATATCAAAGAAAACAGAGTTGTGTTCATACCAAGGCTCATAGCAGCCAGCAATACTGAGATGAACAGAGGCTTCATATCTGCAGTGTGGAGTAACTCTGAGCTACAGCAAATATAAAGAAGGCTGTGATCTCTCTGTTTAGTCTTCATCAACACTAAGCTGGTGGATTAGAAGGAGGAACCTGATCACAGTGACAGGGCTCATTCACAGCCCTGGGTTATTTCCCCTACTGGCAACTTTACACCTGACATATTTTGTGCTTCTCTGTATGAAGTGAACTTTGTGGTTTTAAGCTGACATGGTTCCTGTTTTACAGCTGGTGCAGATTCACTTTGTTCTCGAACGTATAAAAGGTGGTAATTGTAGTGAACCTGTACATGCCTTTTAGGGCATTTTCACACCCACCTTATTAGGTCCGGACTTTCAGACTTTTCAGTTTGGTCCGCAATAAAATTGCAGGTGAGAAATTGTTTCGTACAACGGTCTGGATCAAAAGACCAAATTTTGGTCCAATGAAAAGAGGTGGTCTCAGTCCGGACCATACTGTACCATGGCCCGGTCCGTTTATAGTGTGAAAGCATTTTTTGGATGGTTTAGACTTCCAGACCAAATACAAGAAGGTCTAGCAGGCTCTCCTCGACCGGGGGGAGCTCCGTTAGGGAATAGCTCGGTGCTTAGTGTGTACATGAGAGAGTGAGTGACGGTGAATGCGCTCAGAGCAGACAGCTGTCGGCTTTCAGAGCAGAGAATACATCAGCAGTTTACTTGTTAAGTGGTGGTAAATGTACAGTGTAGGATTCTGTTTGTCTATGATTTAATGCTCCAGAAAGAAAGTTCCCGTCTCTTGCTTCTCAACATCACAACAAACAAAAAGAGGCGCGGTAGTAGGAGAGAGCAGCAGTCAGTAGGAGAGAGCAGCAGTCAGTAGGAGAGCAGCAGTCAGTAGGGGGGGAGCAGCAGTCAGTAGGGGAGAGTAGCAGTCAGTAGGGGAGAGCAGCAGTCAGTAGGAGAGAGCAGCAGTCAGTAGGGGAGAGCAGCAGTCAGTAGGGGAGAGCAGCAGTCAGTAGGGGAGAGTAGCAGTCAGTAGGGGAGAGCAGCAGTCAGTAGGAGAGAGCAGCAGTCAGTAGGAGAGAGCAGCAGTCAGTAGGGGAGAGTAGCAGTCAGTAGGGGAGAGCAGCAGTCAGTAGGAGAGAGCAGCAGTCAGTAGGGGAGAGCAGCAGTCAGTAGGGGAGAGCAGCAGTCAGTAGGGGAGAGTAGCAGTCAGTAGGGGAGAGCAGCAGTCAGTAGGAGAGAGGAGCAGTCAGTAGGAGAGAGCAGCAGTCAGTAGGGGAGAGCAGCAGTCAGTAGGGGAGCGCAGCAGTAAGTAGGGGAGAGTAGCAGTCAGTAGGGGAGAGCAGCAGTCAGTAGGAGAGAGCAGCAGTCAGTAGGAGAGAGCAGCAGTCAGTAGGGGAGAGTAGCAGTCAGTAGGGGAGAGCAGCAGTCAGTAGGAGAGAGCAGCAGTCAGTAGGGGAGAGCAGCAGTCAGTAGGGGAGAGTAGCAGTCAGTAGGGGAGAGTAGCAGTCAGTAGGAGAGAGCAGCAGTCAGTAGGGGAGAGTAGCAGTCAGTAGGGGAGAGCAGCAGTCAGTAGGAGAGAGCAGCAGTCAGTAGGAGAGAGCAGCAGTCAGTAGGGGAGAGCAGCAGTCAGTAGGGGAGAGCAGCAGTCAGTAGGGGAGAGTAGCAGTCAGTAGGGGAGAGTAGCAGTCAGTAGGGGAGAGCAGCAGTCAGTAGGAGAGAGCAGCAGTCAGTAGGAGAGAGCAGCAGTCAGTAGGGGAGAGTAGCAGTCAGTAGGGGAGAGCAGCAGTCAGTAGGAGAGAGCAGCAGTCAGTAGGGGAGAGCAGCAATCAGTAGGAGAGAGCAGCAGTCAGTAGGGGAGAGTAGCAGTCAGTAGGGGAGAGCAGCAGTCAGTAGGAGAGAGCAGCAGTCAGTAGGAGAGAGTAGCAGTCAGTAGGGGAGAGCAGCAGTCAGTAGGAGAGAGCAGCAGTCAGTAGGGGAGAGCAGCAATCAGTAGGAGAGAGCAGCAGTCAGTAGGGGAGAGTAGCAGTCAGTAGGGGAGAGCAGCAGTCAGTAGGAGAGAGCAGCAGTCAGTAGGAGAGAGAGCAGTGGTCAGTAGGGGAGAGCAGCAGTCAGTTGAAAAAACTCTGACACAGAGAGAGGATTTGAGAAGACGGGGAAGCCCATCTACAAACTAGGGATGCACCGAACCCAGATTTTTTGGGGTTCAGCCGAATACCGAACCCACTACCGAACCGAAGAACTCTACTCCCATCCTCTACTCCCATCTTTTATCTTTTATTTTATTTTTAATATTTTATTTTTAACTTAATACATACTGTATACTGTGTACTTACACTTTACTTATATTGTTTATATTCTATTTAGAGAATGTGTGACATGCACCAACAACACCAAAACAAATTCCTTGTATGTGTTAAAAACGTACTTGGCAATAAAGCTTTTCTGATTCTGATCCTCTGTCCATTAACACAGTAAACACATTAATGAAGTAAACACCATCCACAACCTCTAAAATAGTTAAATGTAAAAACTTAATGTTAAATTGACACGCTCTTTTCACATCATAGGAAAGCACATTGCTATCGCCAGCTTAGTGACAATTTTGTTTGGCAAATTTTCACTAACCAGTGTATGATGGAGGCATGTTGGGGGGGTGGAGGGTGTGAAATTAGAAAGCTAGCGTTAGCTAACAAGCAGCAGTGGCTCTGCTCCACTCCCACTGTAGTGAGACTCATTTAACAAGAGAACAGCTGACAGCCTGGGAGAGGCACTGTCTGGTAACACAAGTTTTTAACAGTGACTGTCCTTTTTTACCTGAAGTTGCTGCGTTTTGGCTGCTGTCTGTAGATTCCTTCATGCACATTTCACGCAAATGTCTTAACAGCTGCAATGTTGTGTATTGCTTAGGTCCCTTTCCCCCACGAGACAAATCGGCATTGCAAATTGAACATGTAGCTGGACTTGAATCGCCTTACTGAAAGTACTGCCAAACACCACTTTTTCTGCTCACAATTTCCATGTTCACGTTCTCACAGCTTACTGCATTGAATGCTCCACCTAACGCGCCATCATTACGTCGACCAGCGTAGTGTGCAAAGTGCAAGCGTAACTCTACAAAAGTATAGAAGTAACAAGAGCGTTCAGTCCAAGATGGCGGAGCTGCAGCTCGGTCATGTGTGTGTTTGTTGTAATGGAACGTTCTATTGAGTTCTGCCTCTTGTTACTTCTATACTCTTTGACAAGAGCAGAAACTCAACACAACGTTCACCTCTTTTTCTCGAGTTTTGCCTCTTGTTAATTCTCTTTGGTAGCGTTCATTTCGGTGGAAAAACAATTCTAAAGTTTGACTGTACCCGAACTCTGACTAAAAGCCCAATGTTCGGCCGAACCTGAACTCTGGGTTGTGATGGTGGCAGGACATAGTTTTAACACATACAGTGCCCTCCACAATTATTTGCACCCCTGTTTAAGATGGGGTCATGGACTTCTAAGAATTCTCCTTTTTTTTAAACAACATAGAACCCAAATGCAAAAAAAGAGAAAAATCCAACCTTTTATTTAAGTACATTACTTTGGTGGTAAAAAAAAAAATCACACATTTAGAAAAAAAAAACTTGTCTCACAATTATTGGCAACAATTCCGCTGAAAAATGTAATTGATTTTTTGTAGTTGCTTAAGTTGGTCAGGGTATCTAGGAACTTTTAAATAGTAATTCATGACTTCCTGTTTCCCTGGGGTATAAATATGACGTGACACAGAGTCCTAATTCTCTTACCCATTTGTGAACATGGCAAAGATAAGAGAACACACAATTCAAGTAAGGCAGATGTGTGTCGACCTTCATAAGTCAGGCAATGGCTACAAGAAAATAGCCACTCACCTTAACTTGCCCGTATCTACAGTCAGAGGAATCATTAAGAAGTTTAAAACAACTGGAACAGTGACAAACTAGGCTGGAAGAGGTCCCAAGTTTATCTTGCCACAACGCACAGTGAGGAGGATGGTAAGAGAAGTAAAAAAAAGTTCACTGTCACGTCTGGAGTTTGCTAAGCGGCACTGGGACTTCAACTGGGATCGTGTGCTTTGGTCAGATGAGACTAAGATTGAGCTTTTTGGCAACAAACACTCTAAGTGGGTCTGGCGTAAAACAAAAGATGAGTATGCCGAAAAGCACCTCATGCCCACCGTGAAGTATGGTGGAGGATCTGTGATGCTTTGGGGCTGTTTCTCTTCCAAAGGCCCTGGGAACCTTGTTAAGGTGCATGGCATTATGAATGCTTTGAACTACCAGGACATTTTAAATAAAAACCTGATGGCCTCTGCCAGAAAGCTGAAGATGGGTCGTCACTGGGTCTTTCAGCAGGATAATGATCCTACACATGTGGCACAATCTACACAAAAATGGTTCAGCAGTCACAAACTCAAGGTCCTCCCATGGCCATCTCAGTCCCCAGACCTCAACCCAATCGAAAACCTGTGGGGTGAGCTAAAGAGGAGAGAGGACCCACGACTTTGGATGATCTAGAAAGATTGTGCTAAGAAGAATGGTCAAAGATCCCTCTCTCTGTGTGCTCCAATCTTGTGAAATGTTATAGAAGGAGATTAAGTGCTGTCTTGTTGGCAAAAGGGGGTTGTACAAAGTATTAACATCAGGGGTGCCAATAATTGTGGGACACATGATTTCAACATTTTTTTTCTAAATGTGTGATTTTTTTTTTTTACCACCAAAGTAATGTACTTAAATAAAAGGTTGGATTTTTCTCCTTTTTTGCATTTGGGTTCTATGTTGTTTAAACAAAAAGGAGAATTCTTAGAAGTCCATGACCCCATCTTAAACAGGGGTGCAAATAATTGTGGAGGGCACTGTATAGATCTTCATTGCACTTGCACAACTGCAGTGCATAATATTGCTTTCTAGAAAGTCTGAAAGTAAACTAAGACTTATTATTTCAACATGTTACGATTCATACTTTTTCAAAATGTCTCTTGAATGTAAAGTAACAGTTTAGTATTTTTGGTCCTCTGGAGCTGTTTGAGGTCAAATTCAAAGATGGTGGAGTTGTTGGGGAAGCTTTTGTTTTCATGAAATTCTTAAGTTAGTAAAATCTTTTGCGGTAAAAATGTGATTCTACTGAGTTCTTCTGATTTCAGAATTGTATTAGTTAATGTTTCAGTGTCTATATGGGATGCAGATCAACATGTTGAACAATGGAAGGAGCTCATTGTGGCCTAATGGCCCAAATGGTATGAAGAGGATTTAGTAGGTAAGTCAGTATCGATTTATTTGTTGTCATGTTGTCTTGTGTTTGAACCATCATACAGTTGGTTTGTCGTTGATGTGGATTTGCTGCTCATGTGAATTCTCCCACAGTGTTACATTAGCAGCTGTAACTACAGGGACTCTGATAAAACTGGAATAATCAGAATCCATCTGATATGAAGCTGTGGTTTGAATACCACTTCCCTCCTCTTTGAAGAGTAGTCAGATATCTGTGTTCAGGTTTTTGTACAGCCTCTTCTACACTTTGTATCACTGTGTTTCTAGAGCACAGTAGAAGAGACCTGTGTCTGCCAGGATTAGTCTATTTATGGTCAGTTCAGTTGAGTTCTCTGTTGTTTTGGATTCATATCGCTTATCTGGGATATTTTCCCTACCAGTATGGTCTCTTGCTCCTTTCCACAGTATAAACTGAGGTGCCTGGAGGTCTGAATGATGTCTGTACCAGTTAAGGTAGACATCGTTGGAATTAGTCTCATAGTCACATCTGAGTTTAACAGATTCTCCTTCTCTTTCACTAACTTCATGCGGTTTTACAGGAGAGATGTTGTTTCCAGCTATGATTCCTGAAACAAGTAGAGAAAATGAAGTCATTAGTCATTGACTAACATTGTTCATGAGACTGAGAGGAGAATACAGTGGAAAATGTCAGCTGTACATTGTTACTCTGGACAGAAACAGCTCAACTCTTAAGAGATTTCTGCTCTGAACTGCTGTTCATATAAATCTTTAGAAAATAATAAAACCATGTTGTTCTTTGTATCTTACCAAAGAAAAGAGCAGCAAGAATAATCCACAGCCAATGTTCCATCTCTACAACAAGGTTTAAATCAACATGAGAAGCTAGCTGATGTTCAACATTGAGTCTGAGAATTGTTCTCTTCACAGCAGCACTTATTATTGACTGAATGGTTGAACACAAAGTTCATTACAACAGTGTGGAAAAAAGGCTTCCAGCAGCTTCTCAGTGTGTCAGCTTGTGTTTTTGTATAGAGACTGTGGGTTTGCTGTCACTGTGGGCCTCACAGCACAGTAGTACAGAGCAGAGTCTGTCACTGCAGCAGAGGAGATCTGTAGATACGTTTTGGTTTTATCCCCACTTACGGAAAAAGACAGTCGAGTAGCCACCCTTTGCTTTTTTTGATAACTCTGCAAACCCTTGGTGTTCTCTCAATGAGCTTCATGAGGTAGTCACCTGAAATGGTTTTCACTTCACAGGTGTGCCTTGTCAGGGTTAATTAGGGGAATTTTTTCCCTTATTAATAAAAAAGCAAAAGGGTGGCTACTTTAAAGAATCTAAAATATAAGACATGTTTTCAGTTATTTCACATTTTTTTGTTAAGTACATAATTCCATATGTGTTCATTCATAGTTTTGATGCCTTCAGTGAGAATCTACAATGTAAATAGTCATGAAAATAAAAAGGAAACGCATTGAATGAGAAGGTGTGTCTAAACTTTTGGCCTGTACTGTATCTCAACAATTTGTCATTGTCATGAGGTTTAACAGTGTGTGACTCCCTCTAGTGGGAGTTGTAGAGTATTGTGTTGTCTTTGCTCCAAAGGTTTTTGTACAGAGTTTTTTGTGTTTCCTGTCACTGTGGGCCTCACAGCACAATAGTACACCGCAGAGTCAGACACGTCAGCAGAAGAGATCTGCAGATCTATTTTGGTTTTACTCTCACTCACTGAAGCAGACAGTCTAGATGTTGCAGGATTTTGCGTTCCAAATTGAGAGATGAGAAATTCTGGTGGTTTTCCTGGATATTGTCGATACCAGAAGAAATAATCAGCACCAGTTGCTTCTTTTGAGTATCTGTAGGACAGAGTAACAGAGCTGCCTTCTAAAATGTTCTTTTCTACCTCGACTGGAGTGAGTTCTTCACAGCTGACTCCTAATGGAAGAGATAACTCTGTTAGACTTAATACATTATTTACATTCCCATGTTATTGGACTCCCTCTGGTGGATGTTGTTGAGTATTGTGTCGTCTTTGCTCCAGAGGTTTTTGTACAGAGTTTTGGTGTTTCCTGCCACTGTGGGCTGCAGAGCACAGTAGTACACAGCAGATTCAGACAGCTGTAGCTTCTGGATTTTCAGAGGAACTGATGATGTCTTGTTGATTGTAGCATCAAATCTCTCTATGTGGAACTCTGGAGCATTATCTTTTGTGTTTGAGTAACGCTTCAGCATGTACTTTGGGAAATCATTGACTTCTTGTTTGTACCAGAACAAAGTGGGAAATGTGTCACTGGTGTGAAATGTACAGTCAAGTGTAACTGTCTCTCCTTCAGTAGTAATGACATCTCCTGTTGGCTGGGTCACACTGTCTTCTCCTTTACACTCTAGGGAAGAAGAGAACATGCAGATGAGGAGATTACTTAATAAATATGTTTGATTAAAACAGAACAATCAGTAGTTTAAATAATTACCTAGCCAGAGAGTCAGAATCAGGATGTTAGTCAGCCAGTGTTTCATGTCTGCAGTGAGAGGGGAGGAGAGAGAGGAAGAGCATTGATACTCTGATGGATCTGGGCCTTCACATCATTGATCCTTCCTCTTTATCATCTGTTGACAATCTTTCAACAATTTGTGATTGTCCTGAAGTATAACATTGTGTGACTCCCTCTGGTGGATGTTGTGGAGTATTGTGTTGTCTTTGCTCCAAAGGTTTTTGTACAGAGTTTTGGTGTTTCCTGTCACTGTGGGCTGCAGACCACAGTAGTACACAGCAGAGTCAGACACCTTAGCTGAGGGGATGTTCATTTGAATTTGTTTGTCCTCCACTTTAATCTTCAATCCAGGGATTACATTATTCTTTCCTTCTTGTCCGGAAGCAGAGTGGGAGATGATGAACTCTGGTGGTTTTCCTAGATATTGTCGGTACCAGAAGAAATAATTACTAGTTGACAATTCCAAGTGTCTGTAGGACAGAGTAACAGAGATGCCTTCTAAACTGTTCTCTTCTTTATTTACTGGAGTGGGTTCTTCAACACTGACACCTAAAGGAAGATATAACTGTTATTTAATGTTGTAAAATACTTAATACATGATTCACATTCAGATGTTATTAGAAAAAAACGTTTTTAGGCTTTATAGTCTAACATACCTGTTATAATGAAGAGAAACAGCAGAGGAAACACACAATGCTGCAGTGACAGCATGTTGAATAAAGGTAATGTTGATGGTTTGTGTATTGATCTCTGTTGAATATAGAAGTTCCTCTCTCTTCTATAGTTCAGTAACAGCTCAGCTCCTCCCTGAGTCTCTCTGTAAAGTGATTCTACACTACATCATATTGAAGTTTAACAGTGTGTGACTCCCTCTGGTGGATGTTGTGGAGTATTGAGTTGTCTTTGCTCCAAAGGTTTTTGTACAGAGTTTTGGGGCCCTATCTTGCACTCAACGCAATTGCCTGTGTACACTGACACATGTATCATTCCTATTTTGCAACCGACGCATAGCGGTGTTGTGGAATATTGTGTTGTCTTTGCTCCAAAGGGTTTTGTACAGGGTTTTGGTGTTTCCTGTCACTGTGGGCCTCAGAGCACAGTAGTACACAGCAGAGTCAGACAGCTGAAGCTTTTGGATCTTCAGAGGAACTGATCTTAGCTTGGAATTGTGTGTAGATGAAAATCTCTCCTTGAACTCATCTGGTGTGTTCCCTTCATCCCCTTGAACGCGGCTGAGAATGAATTTGGGGCTGTTGTTTCCTTCCTTTTTGTACCAGAAGAGATAGTTAGAAGGTGAACTGCTGTCATATTGACAGCCAAGTGTTACTGCCTCTCCGTCAGTAGCAGTCACATCTTCTTTTGGTTGCTTCACGTTGTCTTTTTGTGCTCTGCATTCTGTAAAACAGCAAAAAACAGAATCAGTGTGCCATTAAAGAATCATATCAATGTTGGGTTGATATCAAAGAAACAGAGTTGTGTTCATACCAAGGCTCATAGCAGCCAGCAACACTGAGATGAACAGAGGCTTCATATCTGCAGTGTGGAGTAACTCTGAGCTACAGCAAGTATAAAGGAGTCTGTGATATCGCTGTTTAGTCTTCATCAACACTAAGGTGGTGGATTAGAAGGAGGAACCTGATCACAGTGACAGGGCTCATTCACAGCCCTGGGTTATTCCCCCTACTGACAACTTTACACCTAACACATTTTGTGCCTCTCTCCTTTCTTACTGTAACATGTCTTGTATGAAGTGATCTTTGTAGTTTTCAGATGACATGGTTCCTGTTTCACAGCTGGTGCAGATTCACTTTCTTGAACGTATAAAATGTAGTAATTGTAGTGAACCTGTACATGCCGTTTAATATTTCTTTCTAGAAAGTTTGAAAGTAAACTGAGAATTAATATTTCAACATCTTTTTTTTCAGAATGTTTCTAGAATTTAAAGTGACAGTTTGGTATCTTTTGGTCGTCTGCAGCGTTTGAGGTCAAATTCAAAGATGGTGGAGTTGTTGGGGAAGTTGCTGTTGAAATGAAATTCTTAAGTTAGAAAAATCATCAGCGGTACAAATGTAATTCTTCTGTGAATTATGATGGTACGGAATATAAATAACCAGTGATTTCAGTTTTATTGGGGTTTCAGTCTCTATTTGGGATGCATGATAATTAAAGTACGGCGATACAATATGGCCACAAAAGGGGGTTGTTTTGAGCTATGTTAAGCAATTTCCCGAAGATTTCCCATCAAACGCTATGGGAAATTTTAACATTGTGGCCTAATGGCCAACAGGGTATGAAGAGGATTTAGTAGGTAAGTCAGTGTCCATTTATTTGTTGTCATGTTGTCTTGTGTTTGAACCATCATACAGTTGGTTTTTCATTTATGTGGATTTGCTGCTCATGTGAATCCTCCCACAGTGTTACATTAGCAGCTGTAACCACCGGGACTCTGATAAAACTGGAATAATCAGACTCCATCTGATATGAAGCTGTGGTTTGAATACCACTTCCCTCCTCTTTGAAGAGTAGTCGGATATCTGTGTTCAGGTTTTTGTACAGCCTCTTCTACACTTTGTATCACTGTGTTTCTAGAGCACAGTAGTAGAGACCTGTGTCTGCCAGGGTTAGTGTCTTTATGGTCAGTTCAGTAATTTTTACTGTTGTCTTGGATTTGTATCGGTCATCTGGGATATATTCAGTTTTGTCCTCTCTTGCTCCTTTCCAGAGTATGAAGTGAGGCGCCTGAAGGTCAGAATGATGTCTGTACCAGTGGAGTTCAATATTGTTGTTATTGGTCTCATATTCACATGTGAGTATAACAGGTTCTCCTTCTCTTGCACTGACTTCATCTTCTACAGGAGATATTTTGTTTCCAGCTGTTAGTCCTGAAAAAGTAGAGAAAATTAAGTCATTAGACTAACATTGTTCATGAGGCTGAGAGGAGAATACAGTGGAAAATGTCAACTGTACATTGTTACTCTGGACAGAAACAGATCAACTGTTCAGAGATTTCTGATCTGCAGTTTATATAAATCTTTAAAAAAAATAAAACCATGAGATCTTTGTATCTTACCAAAGAAAAGAGCAGCAATAATAATCCACAGCCAATGTTCCATCTCTACAACAAGGTTTAAATCAACAGGAGAAACTAGTTGATGTTCAACATTCAGTCTGAGAATTGTTCTCTTCACGGCAGCACTTCTTATTTACTGAATGGTTTTCACAGTGTAGAAGTAGTGCACCAACTACTTGATAATGTCTCCCTCTAGTGGAGGTACAAAGTTCGGTATAACAGTGTAGAAAAAAGTCTTCCAGCAGCTTGTCAGTGTGTCAGCTTGTGTTTTTGTACAGAGACTGTGGGCCCTATCTTGCACTCAGCGCAATTGCCTTTGTACCCCGACGCATGTATCATTCCTATTTTGCACCCGACGCACGGCAGGATTTTCCCTCCACAGACGCACGTCGGTAAATTAGGGAATATATTTGCGCTCCCGGGGGCGGTTCAGTGAAAAGAGGAGGCGTGTTCCGGCGCAAATGTTATCTGATGCTATTTTGCAGTTTCAGAAAACAATTCCGCCACTGACCAGGAAAAACCTGGTCTAAAGTCAGTAGCGCGTTATTCAGATGCTATTTTAGCATCTGAATAACGCGCATACACTTCTCTCATCTAAACGGACGCACCAGTTCCCATTTTTGCAAACCATACATAATTACAAAGAAACATATTACTGAAAATGCGCTTCAGGTGTTTGGATAGATCAGGAGACACTTTACAGTACAGTCCTCAAAAAGTCGCAGCATTCTTTGTAGCTTGTTGTGATTTACACAACATTTCCATGAATCATGGATGTGTTGATGACATAAATGAAGAAATATTAGAGGACTTAAGGAGACGTGGTGTTGAACTACGGTGGGATTGGACACTCCGGCGGAATCTGATCCGGGAGTAATGCGCGATGTGCTCCTGGTGGAGCGGGTGGACGGAGATGGAGTGGGGGGAGGAGGAAGGGGCACAACAGGTGCAGGTTGTGCGTTTGGAGGCCCACGCTCCATGGCTGCAGCAATCCTCTCCAGACTTGAGGAGATCCACCCGAGAGGAGCAGCAACATCGCCACCCAGTCAAGACGGGCATTTATTACTTTGCCGCATCTCGGACAGCTCCCGCTGGCGTGCGCCAGGCAAATCCGCCGTCATAATAGCAATCCGCCATGGAACAAGCGCCCTGCTCTTAAAGGGAATGTGAGATGACGCTCTGATTGGTTATTTTCACGTTACGCCCAAACCATACCTAGCTACTTCAGACCAACCCATTTTAGATTTGCGTCGGCCGCAAGAGTCATTTATCCCGCCGGCATAATAGCAACAGCGCTCGAAATCCGCCCACAAAGCTACTTGCGTTTTGCGTTTCACACTTGCGTTTCAGATCATTAAAATAGGGCCCTGTGGGTTTGCTGTCACTGTGGGCTTCACAGCACAGTAGTACAGAGCAGAGTCTGTCACTGCAGCAGAGGAGATCTGAAGATCCATTTTGGTTTTATCCTCACTCACTGAAACAGACAGTCCAGAGTTTGTTTCATTTTGCGATCCCAAATGAAAGATGATGAACTCTGGCGTTTTTCCTGAATATTGTCGATACCAGAAGAAATAATCAGTATATCCAGCTTGTTTGGAGTATCTGTAGGACAGAGTAACAGAGCTGTCTTCTAAATTGTTCTCTTCTTTCTCTATTGGAGTGAGTTCTTCACAGCTGACACCTAAATGAAGAGATAGCTCTGTTATTTCATGTGGTAAAAGACTTAAACAATTATTCACAATCAGATGTTTTTGGGATTCCATTTTTTTAAGCTGCATAGTCTAACATAATGTACCTGTGAGGATTGAGAGAAACATCAGAGAAAACACACAATGCTGCAGTGACAGCATGTTGAATAAAGGTAATGTTGATGGTTTGTGTATTGATCTCTGTTGAATATAGAAGTTCCTCTCTCTTGTATAGTTCAGTAACAGCTCAGCTCCTCCCTCGGTCTCTCCGTCTCCTCTTAGATCTGTATTTTCTCTTTGCTCAGTTCAACCCAGTCTCATGCCAGTTTGTGAAATGGTCACGTAATTTAATCTATCGATTCTTTTACACAGACAAGTTCATCTTGTTATTTTCGTGATGGTTAACTAATGTATTAAAAGCGACTAGGGTAGCGATTAGTATGAAAGGCAGAAAATCTGCACAGGGAGGTTTTGGATTGATCTCTGTTGAATATATTCGTTCCTCTCTCCTCTATAGTTCAGTAAGAGCTTAGCTCCTCACAGAGTCTCTCTGTCTCTTCGTAGCTCTGTATTTTCACTTCTCTCAGTTACACTTCTATGGTAAAGTGATTCTAAATTACATCATGTTGAAGTTTCAGAGTGTGTGATTCCCTCTGGTGGATGTTGTGGATTATTGTGAACCTGAAGCTCCATTTTCCCATTGAAGGAAAAAGCACCCCAAATCATGATGGAGCCTCCTCCACTGTGCAGCATAGAAAACATCTCCGGTAGGATCTCCTTCTCATGCTAGTAATGTTGAAAGCCATCAGGACCGTCCAGGTTGATTTTTTTCTCATCAGAGAATAAAACTTTGTCCACCTTTCAATGTCCCAGGTTTGGTGCTCCCTTGCAAATTCCAAACGGGCAAGTTTGTGGCTTGGGAGGAGACGTGGCCTTTGAAGACGTTTTTTGTTCTTGAAGCCCTTCTCTCGCAAATGATGTCTTATGGTTATTGGGCTACAGTCAGCACCAGTAAGGGCCTTAATTTGGGTTGAGGATCGACCGGTGTCTTCACAGACAACCTGTCAGATCCTGGGGCTTAGTGCAGGTTAAATTGTTTTGGGTCTACCACTTGACTTTTTTGTCCCATAACTCTCAGGATATTTTAAGAAATTTAAAATGACTGTCTTACTGCGTCCAACCTTGGCAGCGATGGCACGTTGCGAGAGGCCTTGCTTGTGCAGCTCACCAATTCTGCCACGTTCCAAGAGAGAAAGACATTTTAGAGCAGATTTTAACTTTTTATGCTTATGGTCTTAAACTTTTGATCAGCAGATGAACAGCCTGTTTAAGTTTAAATGCAGTTTTCAATAAATTGCCTACTCTCTATTTTTTGTCTCTTGCTCCTGTTTCCTCTTTTGGCATTTTGATGCAATACTTACAACCCAGTTATGATCCACTAGCGTGAAATGCAGAAAACTTGCAATGTTTCCCCCGGTCTTAAGAATTTGTTCAAGAGTGTATTACAGTATGTTACATGGCAAACATTAAGGTAGCTCACATTGAAATTAACGAAAATCTGATATGTTTTCCCCACACAATCAGAAACCTCATGATAAATAGTTTAAATGAAGGTAAGATTTGACTTTCTTTTTAAAATATACCTTTCCAACCCGTTCTCTTTCCGAACTCGCCGTCTGATGCGACGAAAAAGGCACCCTTCAGCGTGTTTGTGTAACGCACCAGGGAGAGCCGCAGTTAGATAAGATTTAGCGAGTAGTATGTAAAGGCGAATTTCTGCATAAAGACATCGGTTGGGGTGGCGGATGGGTCAAATGCAGCACTATCACCCAGGAGACCGGGGTTCGCGTCCCGCTTGTCACGCTTGCTAGAGTCCCTTTTTTCTTTCCTCTCGTGTGTCACAGAACCGTACGCCCACCCACGACCCTTTCCTAAACCCAACCGTCCCGTTCTTCCACACGTGTCACGGAACCATACAACCTTTTCCTTAACATAACTGCGTCAAACAACAATAGTCCTGACAAAAGGGTGTTTATTTGATACGCTAAAGGAAACTTTTAGCTTCAATAAGAACGAGAATGTGTTGACCTTTCCTGTAATAAAACGAATGTTACTTGGGATTTAATTCCACAAAGAACTTGCTCTATAAATGAAAGTTTTTTTCAAGTTATTGGATTTTGGTAAAGGTAAAGTCATTATCCCCCTACTGGCTCACTAAGCTTTGGATATCTAAACTGTAAGTTTGGATATCTGAGCAGGGTTGTACAGTTTAAAACTATACTGATGCAGGCCCAATGTCAGAGGGGCCCTTGAAAAGTCTGGAATATATTTTATTTCACCTGGATATTTTCATTTCCTAATTAAATTTCATAATGCATGTCAGATGAAATGTAAAGTTAGTGTATTGGCTGAATAATTTGGTTGATTGACTGACTACATTTTGTATACAAAAAGACTATTGAAGGTCTCAAGACAGGAGGAGGAGAGAAAACAGAAGGAGGGTAAACAGTTGGTAACTGACATCTTTTCAAAGAAAGGTGAGCACAAACTAGACAACCAAATCCATGGTGCTGAACTGCTTGAATATCTCCGCGAACGTTAGAGCTAAAACGGACTGAGACAACCCATTGAAAGAGCAGAACATACACTTTCAAATAATAATTTTGGTTATACATGTAATCTGAGGTAAAGGCTAAATAGATAAACTACACTAGCAATGCTGTTTGCATACAACACACCATTACAATAGCCTAATTTAAAACATGTTTAATTTTAAATAAATAGGCTATAATGTCTATAATTATATCATGCACAAATATAGTTTATCAGTGTTTGTGACTCCCTCTGGTGGATGTTGTGGAGTATTGTGTTGTCTTTGCTCCAAAGGTTTTTGTACAGAGTTTTGGTGTTTCCTGTCACTGTGGGCCTCAGAGCACAGTAGTACACAGCAGAGTCAGACACCTTAGCTGAGATGATGTTCATATGGATTTGTTTTTGTTTATCCTCCACTTTAATCTTCAGTCCAGGGATTACATTATTGTTGCTTAATTCTTGTCCTGTAGCAGAGTGGGAGATGATGAACTCTGGTGGTTTTCCTGGATATTGTCGATACCAGAAGAAATAATCACCCAATGACATTTCCAAATATCTGTAGGACAGAGTAACAGAGCTGCCTTCTAAACTGTTCTCTTCTTTCTCTACTGGAGTGAGTTCTTCAAAACTGACACCTAAAGAAAGAGATTATTTCATGTTGTAAAACACTTAATACATGATTCACATTCAGATTTATTACATTAAAAGTTTTTCATGCTTCATAATCTAACATACCTGTGAGGATGAAAAGAAACATCAGAGAAAACACACAATGCTGCAGTGACGGCATGTTGAATAAAGGTAATGATGATGATTTGTGTAAAAAACTCAGAATACAGAAGTTCCTCTTTCATCCACTATTCAGTAACAGCTTTGCTCCTCCCTGATCGACTCTGTCTCCTCTTAGATCTGTATCTTCACCGCTCTGTTAAGGCCTTTTTACAGTCGCTGCAGCTGACCTGTTGCACACCAATGTGCCATCAAGACGACGTCAAGATGATGTAGACCTCTGGGTGTGAACAACACAATTTTTTGTCAGCGGTGTAAATCAATAAAGATGATTGATTAAAGGAGAACAGTCAGTAGTTTTAAATAGTTACCTAGCCAGAGAGTCAGAATCAGGATGTTAGTGAGCCAGTGTTTCATGTCTGCAGTGAGAGGGGAGGAGAGAGATTAAGAGCATTGATACTATTGAGGATCTTGCAACAATTTGGGATTATCTTAAAGTTTAACAGTGTGTGACTCCCTCTTGTGGATGTTGTGGAGTATTGTGTTGTCTTTGCTCCAAAGGTTTTTGTACAGAGTTTTGGTGTTTCCTGTCACTGTGGGCTGCAGAGCACAGTAGTATACAGCAGAGTCAGACACCTTAGCTGAGATGATCTCCAGTTTAACACGTTTCTTTGACTTATCAACGTGAGCTGAGAAATCAGAACCAGTTGGATGAAATGATCCTTCCTCTGTGATGTAGAGCAGGAACTCTGGTCTGGATCGCTGGTATTGTCGGTACCACTGGATATTGTTGATAGTACCCTCATATGTACAGGTCAGGTTGATGTTTATGCCCTCTATTATGTTCTTCAGTACTTTCTGGCTTTATGCTGCTCATGGAGCCCAGGGCTGCAAAATGAGATATTATTCACGTCAGTTATCATTAACTTACACAGATAAACCTGTAGTTATGAAATATTTGGCTAATACAGCAGGTTATATGAGACGTTGATCTCTGTTCTAACACTCCCCTATAAAGGGAGAGAAAAGTAAAAACAGGTAAAGCAACATGTCTTTGGAGTTGTTAAAGCCAAACAGACAGCAGATTAGCAATGTTCTTCCACTGCAGTAGAATGAAAAACTAAACAGCCTCTCTGATGTGCAGCCCTTCCTCTCAACTTCAAACTGATTGTGCTTTTAGTTCCTCAAACATTTCTGCTCTGGAGATAGAAATTATTTCATTGGTTGAGTTAACCCCGTGATGTCTATAGCAAATAGAATAGATATAAATTTAGGTATGATGCAAATTAGCGACAACAGGCATTCCTGGTAAAATTCTTTACAAAATGGTAAAATTAATAAAACACATTTTCCCATCTCAGAAATGTAGATTTTATTCATGTCACAAAGTAATTGACAAATAAATAAATCTTGACAACAGCAAGAAAGAAAAAACTCTCCTACTACCTAACATTGACAGTAGTGTTTTTAGGGTTAGGGGTTAGGGTTAATCTTGCTTCCTTGAACTGGATGTAGTTCCCACTCCGACCGGTCATACAAGAAACCAGTGCGTGCAAAAGGTTCCTAGGTATGTATCAAATGTAAACAAACCGGGATTGGGGGAATACACACGCTATCTCACCTGCAGTCAGAATGGAAGGGGTTTAATGCAAATTAGCAACAGTTGGCGTTAAGGGGTTCAACATCAGTGGGTGGGGCCAGAGAATAACCTTTTGCTGAAAGGTGAAAAGATAAAACAGCAGTGAAGAGAAAGAAGACCTTTGGTGGATGTTTCTGATATTGTTTGAGTTGTTGTGTGATTATCTTAAAGTGTAACTGTGTGTGACTCCCTCTGGTGGATGTTGTGGAGTATTGTGTTGTCTTTGCTCCAAAGGTTTTTGTACAGCGTTTTGGTGTTTCCTGTCACTGTGGGCTGCAGAGCACAGTAGTACACAGCAGAGTCAGACAGCTGAAGCTTCTGGATCTTCAGAGGAACTGATCTTAAGCTGGAATTCAGTGTGGATGAAAATCTCTCCTTGTCAACTGTTGTCCCAGAGCCAAACGTAAAGCGGCTCAGAATGAATTTGGGGCTGTTGTTTCCATCCTGTTTGTACCAGAAGAGATTATTATTAGATGTACTGCTGTTATATTGACAGCCAAGTGTTACTGCCTCTCCTTCAGTAGCAGTCACATCTTCTTTAGGTTGCAGCACGTTGTCTTTTTGTGCTCCGCATTCTGTAAAACAGCAACAAACAGAATCAGTTCACTGTTAAAGAATCATATCAATGTTGGATTGATATCAAAGAAACAGAGTTGTGTTCATACCAAGGCTCATAGCAGCCAGCAACACTGAGATGAACAGAGGCTTCATATCTGCAGTGTGGAGTATCTCTGAGCTACAGCAAGTATAAAGAAGTCTGTGATCTCTCTGTTTAGTCTTCATCAACACTAAATTGGTGGATTAGAAGGAGGAACCTGATCACAGTGACAGGGCTCATTCACAACCTTGGGTTATTCCCCCTACTGACAACTTTACAACTAACACATGTTGTGCCTCTCTCCTTTCTTACTGTAACATGTCTTGTATGAAGTGGTCTTTGTAGTTTTCAGATGATATGGTTCCTGTTTCACAGCTGGTGCAGATTCACTTTCTTGAACGTATAAAATGTTGTAATGGTAGTGAACCTGTACATGCCGTTTAATATTTCTTTCTAGAAAGTTTGAAAGTAAACTGAGACTTAACATTTCAAAATGTTACGTTTTATATCTTTTTCAAAATGTCTCTTGAATTTAAAGTGACAGTTTAGTATCTTTCGGTCCTCTGCAGCCTTTGAGGTCAAATTCAAAGATGGTGGAGTTGTTGGGGAAGCTTCTGTTTTCATGAAATTCTGAAGTTTGTAAAATGTTCAATGGTAAAAATGTGATTCTACTGAGTTCTTCTGTGAATTATGATGTTATGGAATATAAACTACCAGGGATTTCAGGGTTTTATTAGAGTTTTAGTGTCTATTTGGGATGCAGATCAACATGTTGAACAATAGAAGGAGTTCATTGTGGCCTATCTATTTTCATTGTTTCTTTTTGCAGTTGGTACAAACAGAGTCAAAAGTTTAAGTCCGGTGGATTCCATAGTTACAGCTGAAGCTTCTGGATCTTCAGTGGACAGTACTTATCCTTGATTGTTGCAGCACCTCTTTCTTGCACTTTAGAATTATCAGTTTTTACACGTTGCAGCAGCATCTTTGGGTAATCATTGACTTCTTGTTTGTACCAGAACAATTTTGGAAATGTGTCACTGGTCTCAAATGTACAGTCAAGAATAACTGTCTCTCCTTCAGTAGTAATGGCATCTCCTGATGGCTGGATCACACTGTCTTCTCCTTTACACTCTGGGGAAGAAAAGAACATGCAGATGAAGAGATGAATCACTAGAGATGATTGATTAAATGAGAACAATACGTTTTTTTAAATAGTTACCTAGCCAGAGAGTCAGAATCAAGATGTTAGTCAGCCACTGTTTCATGTCTGCAGTGAGAGAGGAGGAGAGAGAGGAAGAGCATTGATACTCTGATGGATCTGGGCCTTCACATCATTGGTCCTTCCTCTTTATCGTCTGTTGAAGATATCTCAACAATTTGTGATTGTTCTGGTACAGTGTGTGACTCCCTCTGGTGGATGTTGTGGAGTATTGTGTTGTCTTTGCTCCAAAGGTTTTTGTACAGAGTTTTGGTGTTTCCTGTCACTGTGGGCCTCACAGCACAGTAGTACACAGCAGAGTCAGATACCTTAACTGAGGAGATATTCATATGGATTATTTTGTCCTCCACTTCAATCGTCAGTCCAGGGATTGAACTTTTCATTGTTGTTCCTGTTCCTAAATGAGAGATGATGAACTCTGGTGGTTTTCCTGGATGTTGTTGATACCAGTAAAACTCATCACTACCAGTTGATATTTTGGAGTATCTGTAGGACAGAGTAACAGAGCTGCCTTCTAAACGGTTCTCTTCTTTCTCGACTGGAGTGAGTTCTTCACAGCTGACACCTAAATGAAGAGATAACTGTTATTTCATGTTGTACAATGCTCAAATGATTCACATTCAGATGTTATTGGAAAACGTTTTCATGCTGCATAATCTAATTTACCTGTTAGAATGGAAAGAAACAGCAGAGAAAACACACAATGCTGCAGTGACAGCATATTGAATAAAGGTAATGTTGATGGTTTGTGTATTGAACTCTGTTGAATATAGAAGTTCCTCTCTTTTCTATAGTTCAGTAACAGCTCAGCTCCTCCCTGAATGTCTCTGTCTCCTCCTAGCTCTGTATTTTCGTTACACTTTTAAGATGTGATTCTAGACTAAATCATGAAAATGATTGAAGTTTCACGGTGTGTGACTCCCTCTGGTGGACAGGTGCAAGATAGGGCCCTCAGGTGGTGGATTAAAAGGAGGAACCTGATCACAGTGCTTAGATAACCTCAATCGTTTTTCTGGCTAAGGTTACAGACAATTTAAACAGTAACATCAGATACATATATTTTACAGTGTTACTCCTCTTAGCTAGCTGTTAAGCTTACCTTGATTTATGTAGCTAAGCTAACTTTGTTAGCAGTATCTGCGGCAGGGGGCCTGTTGCACAAAAGTAGAATGAAGAAATCCAGGATAACTGAAAAAGCACAGCTTGACTTAGTGTGATCCGATCATTGCGGCTTAATCGGTTGCACGTTTGCCGAGCCAGGATGAGAAAGTGAAGCTATGTCAAGCCAGGTGTAGATAGCTGGGATAAGTGCACATTCACAGCTTTCTTAAATAGACCACGGTATCGATCACTGATTTACTGATGCAGAAATGGAGAAGACGCCTGCGGCATCTGTTTCACCTACTGAGGTAATGGAAAGTTATGTGTTTTTATGTGCTAAATGTGCTGGTTTTACTGTAAAGTGTTTTTGAGTAGCCTGTAAAGCACTATATAAATAAAATGTATTATTATTTACTATGCCTCAAAAGTGAGCAGAGGGTATGAAGAGGATTGAGTAGGTAAGTCAGCTTCTATTTATTTGTTGTCATTGTGTCTTGTGTTTGACCCATCATACAGTTGGTTTGTCATTGATGTGGATTTGCTGCTCATGTGAATCCTCCCACAGTCTTACATTAGCAGCTGTAACCACAGGGACTCTGATAAAACTGGAATAATCAGACTCCATCTGATATGAAGCTGTGGTTTTGAATACCACTTCCCTCCTCTTTGAAGAGTAGTCAGATATCTGTATTCAGGTTTTTGTACAGCCTCTTCTACACTTTGTATCACTGTGTTTCTAGAGCACAGTAGTAGAGACCCGTGTCTGCCAGGGTTAGTGTCTTTATGGTCAGTTCAGTTGAATTCTCTGTTGTTTTGGATTTGTATCGGTCATCTGGGATATATTCAGTGTTGTCCTCTCTTGCTCCTTTCCAGAGTATAAACTGAGGCGCTTGAAGGTCAGAATGATGCCTGTACCAGTGGAGTTCAATACTGTTGTAAATGGTCTCATAGTCACATCTGAGTGTAACAGATTCACCTTCTCTTTCGCTGACTTCATCTTCTACAGGATAGATATTGTATCCAGTTATTAATCCTGAAAAAAATAGAGAAAATGAAGTCATTAGACTAACATTGTTCATGAGACTGAGAGGAGAAGACAGTGGAAAATGTCAACTGTACATTGTTACTCTGGACAGAAACAGTTCAACTGTTCAGAGATGTCTGCTCTGAACTGCAGTTTATATAAATCTTTAGAAAATAATGAAACCATGATGTTCTTTGTATCTTACCAAAGAAAAGAGCAGCAAGAATAATCCACAGCCAATGTTTCATCTCTACAACAAGGTTTAAATCAACAGGAGAAACTAGCTGATGTTCGATATTCAGTCTGAGAATTGTTCTCTTCACAGCAGCACTTATTATTGACTGAATGGTTGAACACAGTGAACACTACTTGAAAATATTGCCCTTCAACATTGTGTGTCTCCCTCTGGTGGATGTTGTGGAGTATTGTGTTGTCTTTGATCCCTCAGGGCACAGTAGTACACAGCAGAGTCAGACACCTTAGCTGAGATGATCTCCAGTTTAACACGTTTCTTTGATTTGTCAATGTGAGCTTAAAAATCAGAACCAGTTAACAGCTCAGGTCCTCCCTGCCTCTCTCAGGTGACTGAGTGTGACTCCCTCTAATGGAAGTTGTGGAGTGTTGTATTTTCTTTGCTCCAAAGGTTTTTGTACAGAGTTTTGGTGTTTCCTGTCACTGTGGGCTGCAGAGCACAGTAGTACACAGCAGAGTCAGACAGCTGAAGCTTCTGGATCTTCAGAGGAACTGACTTATCCTTGATTGTTGCATCAACTCTCTCTTGTGCTTTAGAATTATCAGTTTTTATAGAGAAACGTTGCAGCACCATCTTTGGGAAATCATGTACTTTTTGTTTGTACCAGTACAAAGTGGGATTTGGGTTACTGGTCTCAAATATACAGCCAAGAGTAACTGTCTCTCCTTCAGTAGTACTGATGTCGCCTGTTGGCTAGATCACTCTGTCTTCTCCTTTACACTCTGGAGAAGAAGAGAACATGCAGAGGAAGAGATGAATCAATAAAGATTATTGATTAAAGGAGAACAATCAGTAGTTTAAATAGTTACCTAGCCAGAGAGTCAGAATCAGGATGTTAGTCAGCCAGTGTTTCATGTCTGCAGTGAGAGGGGAGGAGAGAGAGGAAGAGCATTGATACTCTGATGGATCTGGGCCTTTACATCATTGGTCCTTCCTCATTATCGTCTGTTTAAGATCTCTCAACAATTTGTCATTGTCTTGAGGTTTAACAGTGTGTGACTCCCTCTAGTGGGTGTTGTGGAGTATTGTGTTGTCTTTGCTCTAAAGGTTTTTGTACAGAGTTTTGGTGTTTCCTGTCACTGTGGGCTGCAGAGCACAGTAGTACACAGCACAGTCTGATACTTCAGCAGAGGAGATCTGCAGATTAACTTGATTTCTCTCATCATTCAGTGTAGCAGTCAGTCGAGGGTGAGGAGGTTTTGCTTCCTTTACTGAAGGTGGTTTTGTATCAGTGATCAGGAGAAGGAACTGAGGAGCTGATCCATTAACTGAATAGGTACAGGACAGAGTAACATTAGGGCCCTCTGATGAAAACACTTCAGCACTGCTGACAGTAATATCATCTTCCATCGTGTTACCTAGTGAGGAAAACAACATGTTATATTTACACGTCTGTTCCAAAGACACAGATCTAACATTTGAAAACATCACACTTATTAGTGATAAAGTGATGACATCTAGATTTGTATTTTTGGAATGTGTAACTTTGAACTCCATCTAAAATCTGAAGTGGATTTGTAAAACTTTGAAAATGTCTTTGTATTTCAGGATTTATAGTCAAAAACATACGTACCTATGAGAGTGAAGCAGAACAGAATTGCAGTGAGTATTTCCATGTCTGCAGAGATGTAATGCTGTCTCTGAATGTTAAGGATGAATAAGTTTTGTGAGTTGTTTGGTCTGATGTTCATAGCTGGAATCAAACAGTTCTCTGTGATGAAGCCACCTCTGCAGTCAGTAGGAGGAGACTCAGATGTTGTATTAGTTTCATTTCTTCAAGTCTTCATCACAACTGAGTGTATGGTTGCAGCCTGGAGACCTCCCATCTCATGCCTGGGCGTGTCCAACAGTAAATTCAGATGTTCAGAATATGAAATCATGAATTATTTTCTAAATGAAGTCACTTTTAAGTTAGTGAGCATGATGCAATTAATTGAACACCGTTCAAACTCTTAAATTAACGATAGCCAAACATATTGTTTATGGATGTAAATATTGTCTCCCTGATGTTAACGTTTGTTGTTTATTTGATGCCATGACTTTACTTTTTTTTCATTAATGCTTTATTTGCAAATTCATAACAGTAAAAAAAGGACAAGCATAACATAAAAATGTACGCAAAGTGAAAAAAATATAGCTCAACAATGAGGCCACCCACATAATACTAAAATGAATACAATTTTACAATTAACATATGAGACCACAGAAGAGTAGGCTACAAAAGGTTTTCATTTTTCCCATTAGAAGGGGATTTGATATCTAAAATCTAGATAAGAGGTTTACCAATATTTTATTATAGGCTAAATCTTTTTAGTTCTTAATGTTCTAATTTCAAAATCTGCATTTATGGATATAAAATTTGACAACAAAAATTGGGATTAATATAAAATATTGGTTAACCTTTTTCTTTCTGAAACCATTTAAAACTACATCAGCGTTTAACGCTGACGTTTGTTTAAACCATATTACATGAGAGGGTTTAATGTCAAGGTCCAAACAAACACAGTCTCACTCCCTACTCGTCAAATGTATGACGCATGGTCAAGGACCCTGGCGTCAAGTTTCAACGAAATAGGGGTACCCTTAACTTCATTTTTCGACGAGGGGGTCCGTCAGATAGACATACATGTTATTCCCTCACCGTCGGATATCGACGAAAGAAAAAAACACGCCCCCCCGTCCCTTAACTCGAAATCTGGGACAGTTATTGGTATTTTTAGCCCAATAACCGCTGTTTTAATCAACATTATTCACGAGATATTATCATGGTTTATATGTATTTCTTTTAATGTTATTATTTCGGTCTATTTCGGCCAGGGAAGCTGGGTTGCTTTTTTGTTGATTTATATTTTTTAAACTATAACGCCACATCTATCAACATTTATTTAGATGTTATCATGGTATTCATTTCTTTACTTTAATAATATTATTTCGGTCTTATTACCGGTGAAATATTACAGTATATGCTGTAATACAGAACATAACGCTATGATCCGAGCTGGACGCATTCAAAGCCGATAGGCCTATCCCCCAATGCAATGCGGCCATTCATTTCAAAGAATCGGGCAGCGATCAGCTGGTCTTTAACGCCAGGATCACTTCAATATCCATATATACAGTCAGTGGTCAGTATCACTTCAATATACATATATACAGTCAGTGATCAGTATCACTTCAATATACATATATACAGTCAGTGATCAGTATCACTTCAATATACATATATACAGTCAGTGGTCAGTATCACTTCAATATACATATATACAGTCAGTGGTCAGCATCACTTCAATATACATATATACAGTCAGTGGTCAGCATCACTTCAATATACATATATACAGTCAGTGATCAGTATCACTTCAATATACATATATACAGTCAGTGGTCAGTATCACTTCAATATCCATATATACAGTCAGTGGTTGTGTAACCAGCAACAACACGTTGCTCAGTTTTGTTCCAGTAAGTTATGAACCATAATAACGTTTAAACAAATCCGCGGAAAACTCCGGAAGTGACGTTGTACGTCCCGCTCAGCGGATACGAAGATACAAATATATAATATTCGTAATATTGATGTTTTTTTTTAACGTTGTATTTGAGGAGTTAAACAATAAAGATAGTTATAATAATAAAATACAGTTTCATGTATTTGTCTACGTTTAAACAAATCCGCGGAAGTGACGTGGAAATTCCACATCTCGTCTGTGAAAGAATGTTCCACGTTGTACGTGAGAATTTACACAATAAAATACTAATAATGAAAACATTGTGTTTCATATTTAGCACTTTGATTTGCCTTATATATACTATATAAAAAACCTACAGTTGAGTGTTTAGAACTACAGCCTAATTGCTTGTTTGACTAATTTGCATTTGTTTTGAATTGTACTGTTGTGAAAAACAATAAACTATATACAAAGAGAAGCATTTTTATTTTATTTTCCATGCATAGTTATTTAAAAACGCAATTTTCTAATTTTGCAGTTGATGAATATTAATAGCAAAGACTAAAGGGGAATAAAACAGTATAAGAGTATATTTATGTGTGGGACTTAGTTTGATTTAAAATCACACTGCATTATTAGTTGTTTTAAATAAATTACTTTTTGAAATATCAATTTATTTTAGGCCTAACATATTAATTATTATATTCAGAAGATGATCCTCAAATCAATCACCGTGGTTACAGCTTGTAGCCATCCTAACCTTTGTAGCCTTTACTGAGACTACCTTTTTCAAAATTAAGCATTTTCAGGAAATTAAAAGGATAAGCAGATTGTTGCCGAGGGTTTTTGTTCACAGATTAAGATGTATAAAGCTTTGTTTGGGTATGTATACATATACAACATGTGTTTTGGCATTTTTTGGCACACTTCTACCTCAGCCCTACTGCATAAAGACAAAACTCACACATCTCATTCAACCATTTCACAAGCTGAGAAAAGGGTCATGACATGGGTCAGAGCAGTGGTTCCCAACCTTTTTTTCCTTGGTGCCCCCCCCCCTACTCATGTCTAAGAAAAGCTGACCCCCCCTTTGAAACTGAAGTTGAGGTAACACTCGAGATAGAGCTGGGTCAGAGGATATCAGAGGTCATAAATGATGAACCAATCCATCGGCTCTGCTCCTATAGGCCCAATGGTGTTCATATGGACAACATGCACCTTTGGCTGGAAGGCCTGTGTTGAAAGTGTGTGTTATCATTTAGAGCAGACACCCATGGTGAATCAGATGGTTTATGTTATACAAGGCTGCATTCAGAGCATATTAATATGACTGTCATGAAGGTTGTGTAGAGGAATAGAAACCAGTCTCTCCAGGCAAGCACACAGAATATGGTCTGCTCTATCTTTATTCTCCATGCCAAGTATGAGCTCTTATCCTCTGGCAGAAGATATGGGTAAATTTAACTTTTCTAAACTATAGGCCTAATTTGGACCTACCTCAAGTAAAACTTTAAATAATGTTGCTTGAGATTGAGGGTGTGCAATAGCTTCATGATATGAAGCATGGTTGTGTTGCTCTTGTCACTGTTTGTGAAAGATGAGCAATAGATTGTTGCTGTGTGATGTGCTTCAGTCTAGCCTACATATCTCTTTGTTCATGTTGTTTTTTATTGTAAGTATGTCAGCTGTATGATAGAACAATATGTCAAGTGTTATTTGTGAAGCATTTGAACTCAAGGCAAATATCCCTCTGGGGACAATAAAGTATCTCCTGCTAAGTGGTCTCCATGATGTGTAAAAATTAAAACGTTGTCGTAGGACTATAGCAAACACATCGTTGGAAAGGTCTCAACCTGAAGAGTAACATATGTCAGTCTGAAGAGGATACATTACTCCTGCTTTGAAATATTGACCTCTGAACCTTGAACCCAGTCCATGTATGAAGGCCTGTCATTTAGCAACAGAAGGTGCTACACACATAAGACCAGCTGTTATAGAAAGCTCTGGACCTCAGCTGTCATGTAGATATGGTCACCAAATTGTAACTACTGTAAGCACTGTCAAATATGGTAATAAGCTATTTTCACCTATTTAACGATTTTATTTTTAAAATCTGATGACACCAGTGTGTTCTCCATACCAAAAAACCCCAGGGTGTATCCAAAATTATACACTGCCAACTTCTACTTATGAGAAATATACCAATATACTCTAAAACTACAACTCCCATTAGAAACGCCACAGAAGCTGTTACAAAGCTTGAGCACTTGTAGTTCTTCCGGGGTGGGTGGGGGGACTCGTTCGGCTCCTGTTTCTGCTGTCTGCCGTAAGATGGCTTGATTCCATTTCAGATTGATGCCGCCCGCCGGCCGGCCGAGCACACAATATATGAGACAAATACATGAAACTGTATTTTATTATTATAACTATTTTTATTGTTTAACTCCTCAAATACAACGTTAGAAAAAAACATCAATATTACGAATATTATATATTTGTATCTTCGTATCCGCTGAGCGGGACGTACTACGTCACTTCCGGAGTTTCCCGCGGTTTCGTTTAAACGTTATTATGGTTCATAACTTACTGGAACAAAACTGAGCAACGTGTTGTTGCTGGTGACACAACCACTGACTGTATATATGTACATTGAAGCGATCCTGGCGTTAAAGACCCGCTGATCGCTGCCCGATTCTTTGAAATGAATGGCCGCATTGCATTGGGGGATAGGCCTATCGGCTTTGAATGCGTCCAGCTCGGATCATAGCGTTATGTTCTGTATTACAGCATATACTGTAATATTTCACCGGTAATAAGACCGAAATAATATTATTAAAGTAAAGAAATGAATACCATGATAACATCTAAATAAATGTTGATAGATTTGGCGTTATAGTTTAAAAAATATAAATCAACAAAAAAGCAACCCAGCTTCCCTGGCCGAAATAGACCGAAATAATAACATTAAAAGAAATACATATAAACCATGATAATATCTCGTGAATAATGTTGATTAAAACAGCAGTTATTGGGCTAAAAATACCAATAACTGTCCCAGATTTCGAGTTAAGGGACAGGGGGCGTGATTTTTTCTTTCGTCGATATCCGACGGGGAGGGAATAACATGTATGTCTATCTGACGGACCCCCTCGTCGAAAAATGAAGTTAAGGGTACCCCTATTTTGTTGAAACTTGACGCCAGGGTCCTTGACCATGCGTCATACATTTGACGAGTAGGGAGTGAGACTGTGTTGGTCCAAAAGGCGCATCACTGACGTGAGGCCTCAAGTGTAATATTGTGATCATACAACAATGGTTACCAAGAAAATAAGTGATAATCCATCTGTATTCATATTGTGGAGCAATTCGATCTTGAAATATCAACACACAGGATTTCTAGTCCCTCCTTGTTTAGGCAGCCAGACAATTTGAGCTATAGCTTTGTAGAGACCGTGGGATTTCCCAAACTGAATTAAACCCACCCGCATGTATAAACACAAAACTGCTTTGCTAGCTCCATCGTGTTGTAACTAAGACATCTCTTGAAAAAATAATTGTACTCATTAGCTGATTGCCATAGTGTTTAGTTCAAAAACATCCAAAACACCAAAGTACGAAAATATAGCGGACCAGACACAAGCTTTTATTTTGAAAAGTCAAAGCTCGGGGACAGCAACAGCCGGGCGGCATGAGACGGGAGCCATCACACGGGAGGTCTCCAGGCTGCAGCCATACCCGACTCCTTCTTCTCAACATCAAGCTGATTGTGCTTTTGGTTCCTCAAACATTTCTGCTCCAGAGACAAAAATTATCTCATTAGTTGAGTTAAACGTCAGTGGGCAGAGCCAGAGAATAACCTTTTGCTGAAAGGTGAAAAGATAAAACAGCAGTGAAGAGAAAGAAGACATTTGGCGGATGACTTAGGTTGGTTCAGATGTTGTGTGATTATCTTAAAGTTTAACAGTGTGTGACTCCCTCTGGTGGATGTTGTGGAGTATTGTGTTGTCTTTGTTCGAAAGGTTTTTGTACAGAGTTTTGGGGTCATATTTAACGATCTGAGCGCACGGCGTGAACCGCATGGCGCAGGTGCGTTTAGGGCGTGTCCAAATCCACTTTTGTTAGTTTGACAGCGGAAAAAGGCAAGGCAAGGCAAGGCAGCTTTATTTGTATAGCACATTTCAGCAACAGGGCAATTCAACGTGCTTTACATAAAACATTAAAGAGCAGTTAGAAAACAATTTAAAAACAATTTTAAAACATTAATAAACAAATTAAAACAAGAATAAAATTGATAGTGCAGTATAAGAATAAAAGGTGCAGTGCAGTATAAGAAATTAAAGTTAATACAATTGATTATTTAAAGAAAAGCAACATCAAAAAGATAGGTGTTTAGCTTAGATTTAAAAGAACTGAGAGTTGCAGCGGACCTACAGTTTTCTGGGATTTTGTTCCAAATATGTGGAGCATAAAAACTGAACGCTGCTTCTCCCCTGTTTAGTTCTGACTCTGGGGACAACAAGTAGACCTGTCCCAGACGACCTGAGAGGTCTGGGTGGGTCATAGTGCAGTCCATGACTACACCAAGATTTCTGGCTTTGTCTGTTGTTTTTAACATTGACGTTTGAAGCTGAGCGCTGACTTTTAATCGTTCCTCTTTTGCTCCAAAAACAACCACCTCCGTTTTTTCTTCATTTAATTTAAGAAAGTTCTGGCACATCCAGTCATTAATTTGTTCAATGCACTTATTTAATTGTTGTATTGGGCTATAGTTCCCTGGCGATAAGGTTATGTAAAGTTGTGTGTCATCAGCATAACTATGGTAACTTATTTTGTTGTTTTCCATAATCTGAGCCAGTGGAAGCATGTAGATGTTGAACAGAAGAGGCCGCAGAACTGAGCCTTGGGGAACTCTGCACGTCATATTTGTATGCTCAGATGTATAATTACCTATAGACACAAAGCAGTCCCTATTCTTTAAATAGGATTCAAACCACTTTAGTACTGAGCCAGAAAGACCAACCCAGTTTTCCAATCGGTCAAGCAATATGTCATGGTCTACTGTATCAAATGCAGCACTGAGATCAAGTAATACTAAGACTGAAATTTTGCCACTATCTGTGTTTAAGTGGATGTCATTAAAGACTTTAACAAGAGCCGTCTCAGTGCTGTGGTGTGGTCGAAAACCTGACTGGAAGGCATCAAAACTGTTGTTTAGCGATAAGAAAAGGTTGAGTTGTTGAAAAAACACTTTTTCTATTATTTTACTTAAAAATGGAAGGTTTGATATTGGCCTATAGTTGCACATTAGTGTTGTGTCTAGATTGTTCTTTTTTAGGAGTGGCTTGATGACTGCAGTTTTCAGGGCCTGTGGGAAGATACCTGAGAGCAGAGATGTGTTTACAATCTTTAGAAGATCAGAAGCCAAACAAATCGAAACATTTTTGAAAACACCCGTAGGTAGAATATCAAGGCAACAGGAGGAGGTTTTCAGATGTTGTATAATGTCCTCCAGGTTTTTAAGGTTGATCGTATGAAATTGTGTCATGTTGGAATTTGTTTTGCGTGAACACTGTGACAACACATATCCCGTACTTGATATGGAAGCACTGACTGTTTGTCTAATTTTCAGAATTTTGTCTGTGAAAAAAGGAGGCAAAGTCATTGCAAGCCTTGGTAGACAACAGTTCAGATGCTATTGGTACTGGAGGGTTTGTTAATCTATCAACAGTAGCAAACAAAGCACGTGAATTATTATTGTTTCTGGCGATAATGTCAGAGAAAAAGGGCCGCCTTGCATTTCTTAGTTCCAAATTATAAATGCGAAGTCTCTCTTTGTAAGTGTTATAATGGACCTGGAGATTAGATTTTCGCCAACTGCGTTCAGCTTTTCAACACTCTCTTTTTTCTGTTCTCACACCTATAAAATTTCTCCATGGAGATCTTTTCTTACCAGAGACAGCTTTGACCTTAGTGGGAGCAATAGCATCAATAACAGTTGTAATTTTAGAGTTGAAATTATCTACAAGCTCAGTGACTGAGGCCCCAGTGAGGGTGGGTGTAGAGGAGAAAAGCTGAATGAATGCTTCGCTGGTGTTTTCAGTGATATACCGTTTTCTGATTAACTTTGTTTGAACACTTTTGGGCACAGAGATAGTGCCGTTAAAGAAAACACAGGAATGATCAGAGAGAGCAACATCAGTCACCACAACCTTGGGAATGTTCAGACCCTTGGAGATAATCAAGTCCAGAGTGTGCCCCTTATTGTGCGTGGGCTGTGTCACATGCTGAGTAAGTCCATAGCTCTCAAAAAACACAACACAGTTCTTTGGTCCCTCTGTCCTGGGGGGTTGTCAACATGAATGTTAAAATCACCAGCAATAATTACACGGTCAAAGTTAATACAGATTATAGACAGCAGTTCATTAAAATCGTCAAAGAAGGATGCACAGTATTTGGGTGGCCTGTAGATATTTAGAAGTAGAGCTTGAGGGGAGGATCTTAGCTGAAGAGCCACATATTCAAAAGAAGCAAAATTTCCGTAAGATATTTGCGTACATTGGAATGAGTCATTAAACAAAATGGCGACTCCACCTCCTTTCTTATTCACTCTATTCTCACTCATAAAACTAAAGTTAGGGGGGGCTGACTCAATGAGAACAGCAGCACTGTTATTATGGTCCAACCAGGTTTCAGTTAAAAACATAAAATCAAGATTGTGCTTGATAATAAAATCATTGATTAAAAATGATTTTCTTGCCAAAGACCTAACGTTTAGTAGGGCTAGTGTTAGTGCGTTTTCATTTTTTGGGACAGGCTGTGGCTGACGAGGAATGGATGCTAAATTTGCAAAGTTTGCAGTTGCGTGCTTATTCGCCATTCTTTTTCTATTACCTATCACAACAGAAATTGTGGAAGAATCTAATACGCAGGGCCCAGGCTTGTCTTGGAAAGAGTCATGAGTGTTACTAGGCATGCAACCTGGACCCGGCCCATATCAGTTAATGTTTACTGCATTTTGCACACAAGCATCCTTATCAGTTTGGGGAGAAGGAGTTAGCTGCCGTCCTTGAGGGGGCAGAGGTGCCTGGCGTTTTACGATGGGAGAAGGAAGGGGGGCATACTTGGTTCCAGCATTCACCATCTGGTCAGTGAACTCCAACATGGGGATGGGGGAAAGAGGGGAGAGCGATGTATCCTTAAAAAGGTCCTCAAAGCTCTCGTGGTTGTCACAGGGGCTTGAGGAGTGTTGGACGGGTGAGAAGGGGTGTTGAGATTTCTCATCTCCGGTCTGTGGTCTCCCATGGTCAAATCTTTGCTCAGGGGGGGGCTGTGGTGGCTCACTGCCGCACTTTGTTGTGTCTTCCTCTTGTTTTGGTTTATCTTGTCTCGTGTCCTTGGCCAAGGGAGCAGATGTGTGGTGCGGAAAGTAAAGTAGGCTAGAGGTGAACAGCTTTACTCCTGGCTTGTTAAGGAATAGTCCATCTGCTTTAAAAAGATGTCTGCAGCCACAGAAAATGTTTCAGCACTTCAGACTTTTGCTTTACAACATCATTTGACCCTATATGCAGTATAATGTTCTTCACAGTTGGGTGTGCTGCTACGATATCTGGGATTCTTTGGGCCAAATCAGACACCATGTCTTTGGGAAAACAGAGTATTTTGGTGTTTTTACTGCTTTTTATATCTTTCACAGCAGAGTCACCCACAATCAGAGTTTTGGGCCCAGTCATTAGCTTTCCCTGTAGCTTTTTACTTTTAGAATTGCCTTCGGTCCTTACCCTGCTGTGTGACGATGAGACGTAATCCAGGTCATGTCCAGGGTCCTGCAGCAGAGGAGCAAATCTGTTGTTCACCTGCACACTCAGTTGTTGGGGAGGCATTTTGTTGCTGATTTTCCCTTTTGCAGCTGTCCACGGCTGTGTCCTGCTAAGTACAGGGGTTGAAGAGGCACTCTGCCTGGGTGGTAATGCAGGCCAGCCGGTCGTAACACAAATCTCAGGGCGCTGTGTCCTGCCCGTTAGTCGTCCTCCCATTTCCCAGGAAAATGATTAACTCTTAGGCTTTGCACCAAAAGAGTTCCAGGGAGGACCACCACTTGTTGATTTATTATCCGTTCCACAGCCCCCCTGTTTCTTTGTGGTCTTGCTGGTGCTAGTTAGCCGTGTGTTAGCATGCTTTTGTCCATTGTTTTGGTTCAGTGGTAAAGTGGTGTCATTTCCACATGATCCGTTCACTTCCATATTTACTTCTAACCTGTAAATTTTGGTTTCCAGAACTGCAATCTTCTGAAGGTGTTTGTAGTAGTCCTCTATGGAGAAAGGTGGCATCTTGCTGCTAATTAGCTTAAGCTACAGTCACTTTAGGACAGGCTTGAGCTATTGGTAGGCCACGCTCACGCAGAAAAATGTTCAAATATGACAATATCCTACTATGTCTACAAAAAATGTATAGTCCAGTGATTTACAAGTATCCAAGAGCCGCTGCTCATAGTTTCTCTCAGAGGAAAAGCAAGATTATCAGCAGAAATATGCAAGCAGAAGCAGGAGCAAGCAATAGATCCGTGGGCCAGGCGCATGGTTCAACAGGGTTGTACTTAGTGTCTTCAATGGGTTTTGGGCATAACATGCAATAAACCAATCAGAGATCATCTCCCATTCCCTTTAAAAGCCAGGTGCATTTGGACCTTGGAGCATTGCTATTATGATGGAGGATTTGCACCATAATGTTTTTTATGTGTAATCTTCTGCATGTGTGTGTGCTGCTGTGAGTCCCTGTGAGTGTAACAAGCATAGTGTGCACGCGCTGTGCACGAACCTAGGAGCATTTTACTAATGCTCTGTTAAAATAACAATGAAATGCTCATAACAGAGTTATCTCGAGATACTTTACAGATAGAGTAGGTCTAGACCACACTCTATAATTTACAAAGCCCCAACAATTCCAATAATTCCCCCAAGAGCATGCAGTGGCTATTGCGACAGTGGCAAGGAGAAACTCCCTTTTAGGAAGACACCTCGGCAGACCCAGACTCTTGGTAGGCGATGTCTGACGGTGCCGGTTGGTGTTATGATGAACAGTGGCGTAATAGTCACAATAAAGATAATGGAACAGTGACTACAATGGTAGTCATCCGCATAACAGTGAAAGTTAAGTGTTTCCTAATAATATATAAGGAGAATAGAATTGGTCCAAGCACTGAGCCTTGTGGAACGCCGTGGCTAACTTTAATGTACTTGGAGGATTTATTGTTAACATTAACAAATTGAGATCGTTCAGAGAAATAGGATTTAAACCAGCTTAGAGCAATTCCTTTAATGCCAACTAAATGTTCCAATCTCTGTAACAGGATGGTATGGTCAATAGTGTCAAATGCAGCACTAAGATCTAGTAAAACAAGTACGGAAACAAGTCCTTTGTCTGCAGCAGTTAGAAGGTCGTTAGTAATTTTGACCAGTGCCGTCTCTGTGCTATGATGCTTTCTAAATCCTGACTGAAAGTCCTCAAATAAACTATTGCTATGTAGAAAATCACATAACTGATTGGCAACTACCTTCTCAAGGATCTTGGAGAGAAAGGGAAGGTTAGATATAGGTCTATAGTTGCCTAGGACTTCAGGATCTAGGGTGGGTTTTTTCAGAAGAGGTTTTATCACAGCTACTTTAAATGACTGCGGTACATAACCTGTTAATAGAGACATATTGATCATATCTAGTAACGAAGTGTTAACCACGGGTAACGCTTCTTTAAGTAGCCTCGTTGGGATGGGGTCTAAGCGACAGGTAGATGGCTTTGCTGAAGAGACCTTTAACATTAATTGTTGAGGGTTTAAAGGTTAAAGGACAGGCTTTAACATCCCAGCAGATTCTTTGTGTCGCATTACGTTTTTTGCAAACGGCAGTTTTCTTTATAACAGTGTAGCCGATCATACTGTAATAGTAAAGCCACTGTATGCTGAGCCGTCAGAAAAGTGTGACTCACTCTGAAATGTTTTTAAACATTTTTGTAGTGTTCACTGGACACAAACCAGTGAGAGCCATTAAAAAGAAATACAATATTATACATTATAGTTCTGTTAATGATCATGGTGCTGCAGCCTCAGAATGGGATTAGTATTGTTTACTTTTCGCCCGCAGGATTGCACCTGAAATTATAGGTGTAATACAATTCCAGTTTTCACCAGTAATATAAGATAACTGTGATTAAATATGAAATTAATACACTGTCGATGCGTACGCATTGACTCGAGCAGCAATTTTCTGCCACACCAATTCTCTCTCTTTTGCAGCAGCAGCGGCTGTCTTGCTTTTTTAACAAAATGCATGTTCAAACTCGCTGTTTGAGTATTTCCGCCGACCCTTTTGTTTGTGGTTGTTAAAATGGTGAATCGTAGTATCATGGCTCCATTCATGCTGCCTTTTTATAGTGGTTGTGTAACCCAGATAGAACCTACTCAGAGTTGATTGAACCAACTTAAATCAGCTGTTCTGGAACCGAAAACTCAGAGTTTCCCATCTCAGGGTAAATCAACTCAGACATCAGGGTTACACTCAGTTTGTTAAACCTCCTTCCTGAAACGGACCCCAGGTTTTTGTTGGTTGTTGGACTCTGATAAAACTGGAATAATCAGAAAACCAAATATGAAGCTATGGTTTGAATACCACTTCCCTCCTCTCTGAAGAGTAGTCAGATATCTGTGTTAAGGTTTTTTTACAGTGTCTTCTATACTTTGTATCACTGTGTTTCTAGAGCACAGTAGTAGAGACGTGTGTCTGCCAGGGTTAGTGTCTTTATGGTCAGTTCAGTTGTTTTCACTGGTGTTATGGATTCATATCGTTTATCTGGGATATATTCACTACTACTAGCTCTTTCCCAGAGTATAAACTGAGGTGCCTGAAGGTCTGAATGATGTCTGTACCAGTGGACTTCAGGATTACTATACACTGTCTCATATTCACATCTGAGTGTGACAGATTCTCCTTCTCTTTCACTGACTCCTGTGTTGGACATTGTGGCGTATTGTGCTGTCTTTGCTCCAAATGTTTTTGCACAGAGTTTTGGTGAATCCTGTCACTGTGGGCATCACAGCACAGTAGTACACGGCAGAGTCAGACATTTCAGCACAGGAGATGTTCATATGGATTATTTTGTCCTCCACTTCAATCGGCAGTCAGGGGTTTTGGACTTTTCAATGATCCTCCTGATCCTAAATGAGAGATGATGAACTCTGGTGGTTTTCCGGGATATTATCTGTACCACTAAAACTGATCACTGCCAGTTGCTTGTTTGGAGTATCTGTAGGACATAGTAACAGAGCTGCCTTCTAAACTGTTCTCTTCTTTCTCTACTGTAGTGAGTTCTTCACAGCTGACACCTAAAGGAAGAGATAACTCTGTTATTTCATGTTGTATGAGACTCAATGAATGATTGCAATTTAGGTGTTATTGGAATTAAACTTGTTCATGTTGCATAATCTAACATACCTGTGAGGATGGAAAGAAACATCAGAGAAAACACACAATGCTGCAGTGACAGCATGTTGAATAAAGGTAATGTTGATGGTTTGTGTATTGAACTCTCTTGAATATAGAAGTTCCTCTCTCTTCTATAGTTCAGTAACAGCTCAGCTCCTCCCTGAGTCTCTCCGTCTCCTCATAGCTATGTATTTTCACTTCTCTCCTAGTTACACTCCTAAAATGGTAAAGTGATTCTAGACTGAATCATGAAAAATATTAAAGTTTAACAGTGTGTGACTCCCTCTGGTGGATGTTTTAGAGTATTGTGTTGTCTTTGCTCTAAAGGTTTTTGTACAGAGTTTTGGTGTTTCCTGTCACTGTGGGCTTCACAGCACAGTAGTACACAGCAGAGTCAGACAGCTGAAGCTTCTGGATCTTCAGAGGAACTGATGTTGTGTTTATTGTAGCATCAAATCTATCTATCTGGAACTCTGGAGCATTATCTTCTGTTCCAATGGTATCACGTCTCAAAATAAATATTGGGAAGTAATTGACTTCTTGTTTGTACCAGAACAAATATGCATTCGAGCTAACACTGACTTCGAATGTACAGCCAAGAGTAACTGTCTCTCCTTCAGTAGCAATGACATGTCCTGTTGGCTGGATCACTCTGTCTTCTCCTTTACACTCTGGGGAAGAAGAGAAGATGCAGAGGAGGAGATGAATCAATAAAGATAATTGATTAAATGAGAACAATCAGTATGATTGAATAGTTACCTAGCCAGAGAGTCAGAATCAGGATGTTAGTCAGCCAGTGTATCATGTCTGCAGTGAGAGGGGAGGAGAGAGAGGAAGAGCATTGATACTCTGATGGATCTGGGCCTTCACATCATTGGTCCTTCCTCTTTATCATCTGTTGAAGATATCTCAACAATTTGTGATTGTCCTAAAGTTTAACAGTGTGTGACTCCCTCTGCTGGATGTTGTGGAGTATTGTGTTGTCTTTGCTCCAAAGGTTTTTGTACAGAGTTTTGGTGTTTCCTGTCACTGTGGGCCTCACAGCACAGTAGTATAGAGCAGAGTCAGACAGCTTAGCTGAGGAGATGTTCATATGGATTTGTTTGTCTTCCACATTTACATCCACTTCAACCTTCAGTCCAGCGATTATATAATTTCCTTCCTTTCCAAATGCAGAGTGTGAGATGATGAACTCTGGTGGTTTTCTTCGATATTGTCAGTACCAGAAGAAATAATCACCAGATGACAATTCCAAGTGTCTGTAGGACAGAGTAACAGAACTGCCTTCTGAACTGTTATCTTCTGTCTCTACTGGAGTGACTTTTTCACAGCTGATACCTAAAGGAAGAGATAACTCTGTTGTTACAAAATTTTCAAGAAATGAATCACATTCATGAAACATTGCAATCAAACATAGAAAATGCAGAATATAACTTACTTAAAATTGCAATAAGCAGTAGAGAAATCACGAAATGATCCAGTGACAGCATGTTGAATAAAGGTATTGTTGAATGTTTGTGTATTGATCTCTGTTGAATATAGAAGTTCCTCTCTCTTCTATAGTTCAGTAACAGCTCAGCTCCTCCCTGAGTCTCTCCGTCTCCTCGTAGCTCTGGATCTTCACTTCTCTCAGTTACACTTCTAGGACATTTATTGTAGCTCTGTATTTTAATTTCTTTCAATTACTCTTCTAAGGTGAAGTGATTCTAGACTACATCTATTGATGTTTAACAGTTTGTGACTCCCTCTGGTGGACGTTGTGGAGTTTTGTGTTGTCTTTGCTCCAAAGGTTTTTGTACAGGGTTTTGGTGTTTCCTGTCACTGTGGGCTTCACAGCACAGTAGTACACAGCAGAGTCAGACACCTTAGCTGAGGGGATGTTCATATGGATTTGTTTGTCCTCCACTTTAATCTTTAGTCCATGGAATAGATTAGTTCCTACTTCTCCTGAAGCAGAGTGGGAGATGATGAACTCTGGTGGTTTTCCTGGATATTGTCAATACCAGAAGAAATAATCACTTAATGACTGTTTGGAGTATATGTAGGAGAGAGTAACAGAGCTGCCTTCTAAACTGTTCTCTTCTTTCTTTACTGGATTGAGTTCTTCACAGGTGATACCTAAAGGAAGAGATAACTCTGTTAGTTCTTGTTTTAAAAGACTTAATACATGATTAACATTCAGATGTTATTGGAATAAAACGTTTTCATGCCGCATAGTCTAACATACCGGTTATAATGGAAAGAAATATCAGAGAAAACACACAATGCTGCAGTGACAGCATGTTGAATAAAGGTAATGTTGATGGTTTGTGTATTGAACTCTGTTGAATATATATAACTTTATTTACAGACTCAAGGTCCAGATATAAAAGTACACATAACATATTACAAGAAGGATACACACACCATAAAAACATACAGACATACTGTCTATCACATTACATACAGTACATAGAAGGAACATACAAAACATACATACCTACATACATATAAAGACACAAAATACTTAAAACATATGCAAATGCTTGTGCCAGTGTTTCCAGAGTTTGGAAGTAAATCTGGTATCACTAAGTGCAGGGTTAGTTAAGGCAGTTAAAATTGTATTCTTTGACTCTGTTAATCGGCACCTAAATTTGTACATAAAATTCCTAAGCACAGCATGGAAGGTGGGAACATTACTCGTCACAAACAAATGACTAGCACTGGTCCATCTTGGACACTTCAACAAAATTCTAAATGCATCATTGTATGCCACCTTTATCTTATTTATCTTTGCTTTACTATAGCTGCACCATAGGTGAGCTGTATAAAGTGGAGTACAGTACGCTCTAAAAAGAGACATTTTAACTTCTTCAGTACACATATGAAATTTACGTGCCAACCTATTTGCCTGTCCATATAATTTACAGCACTGGCGCTGTATGTCATCATCGTCACAAAAATCATCCCTAATAATGTGGCCCAAGTATTTTGTTTTAGTAACTACTTTTAACTCTTGCCCTGTCAAATAAAAAGACGGAAAGCATAGCTTCCTGTCCTCCTTAGTTCTGACAATCATTACAACACTCTTTTTTGCATTGAATTTTATGTCATACTGTAGTCCGTAGTTTGAACAGACACTAAGCAGTTGTTGTAGGCCAGCACTATAATGAGACATAACAATTAAATCATCTGCATACATCAGATGATTAATACGCCTATCTCCTACCATACAACCAGTTTTTCACACTTCTAATGTCCTAGAAAGATCATCCATATACAAATTAAAAAGAACAGGCGACAATATTCCACCTTGTCTAACCCAATTGGTAACTGGGAAAGGATCTGATGTAATCTTACCCCATCTAGCTTGCATTGTTTGATGGGAGTACCAATAATGCAAGATACGTATTAGGTACGGGGAGACCCCTCGCTCTTGTAATTTAATAAACAGTTTACCGTGATTAACACGGTCAAAAGCTTTGGATGCATCAAGGAAACATAAAAACATTGTTGATCCATGGTTTTTGTACTTGGAAACAAGTTCTTTCAGTGCATATATGCACAAATCTGTGCCATGTTTCTTTTTAAAACCAAATTGATTGATGTCAGTGGTTGTTATATATTCTTGTAGTCTATCAAATAGAATTTGTTCTAATACTTTAGAGAGTATACTCGCCAGAGCGATTGGCCTGTAGTTTTCTATGCTAGATACCTTACAGGTTTTGTCCTTAATAACTGGCACCAACAGTACAGGTAACATAGAGTCAGGTAATATGCCATGCGCTAATAATCCAGAAAAACATATAGCAAGTAACACTGAGATTCTATGGCTTGCATACTTCAGGTGTTCAGCTGTTATTTGGTCAAGACCACACGCTTTGTTCACTGCCAATTTCTCAATAGCATGGCATACTTCATCAGGTCTAATAACCACGCCATCATTATTAATGACATCATCAACATGATATTCAACACTCTCAACACAGTTAAAAGTCTCTCTAAAATGTTTCCCCCACAGCTCTGCAACATTTTCATCCCCAGAGATCCCATCATTACTGGATGGCAAAGGCATCTTGCTATTATTGATAACCTTTACTTCCTTCCAGAAATCATACAAATTATTCTGCTGAAACTTTCTGGCCATAGAATTTGCCCTCATCATCTGCTCATTCCTTTTGATAAACCGTACAGCATATTTAAACCTGGCATTTGCCTTTTTCTTATGTTCAAACTCTGGCCCATACCTAGCTTTTCCAGATGATACCCAGCTCCAAAAAGCTTCCTTAGCATCCACATGAAGTTCAGACACATATTCGTTCCATCCAGGTCTAATATTAAGCTTCCTTTTGTCCTGGATGAATAATTTACTGACATTAATTAAACAGTTCACAATTTTGTCATACATGATAACTATTTGACTATGATGTTTGTGACTCTTACAATTTAAGTTGTCACACAAAATAGCTTCAAGTGGTATATCAATATTACTAAAACTACTATCACTCAGTGCGTTGTACTTCCATAGATCATATTCTGTGAGCTTTGCCCAGTCCACTTTTCTATTTAGCTCATTATTATCATTATCATAGTTAGTCAGCTCAGGTAAACTGTCAAGATGTATTATCATGGAGACAGGTATGTGATCTGCTGTGGCTACACCATACATGATCTCAATCTCCAAGCAATCATGAGAAGTTCCTCTCTCTTCTATAGTTCAGTAACAGCTCAGCTCCTCCCTTAGTCTCTCCGTCTCCTTGTAGCTCTGTTTGTTCACTTCTCTCAGTTACACTACTAAGGTAAAGTGATTCTGGACTACATGGTGAAAAATATTTATGTTTAACAGTGTGTGACTCCCTCTGGTGGATGTTGTGGAGTATTGTGTTGTCTTTGCTCCAAAGGTTTTTGTACAGAGTTTTGGTGTTTCCTGTCACTGTGGGCTGCAGAGCACAGTAGTACACAGCAGAGTCAGACAGCTGAAGCTTCTGGATCTTCAGAGGAACTGATCTTACGCTGGAGTTCAGTGTGGATGAATATTTCTCCTTGTTCACTGTTTCCCCTGTTCCAACCTTAAAGCGGCTCAGAATGAATTTGGGGCTGTTGTTTCCATCCTGTTTGTACCAGAAGAGATAATAATTAGTTGCACTGCTGTTATATTGACAGCCAAGTGTTACTGCCTCTCCTTCAGTAGCAGTCACATCTCCTTCTGGTTGCAGCACGTTGTCTTTTTGTGCTCTGCATTCTGTAAAACAGCAACAAACACATTCAGTGTGCTGTTAAAGAATCATATCAATGTTGGATTGATATCAAAGAAACAGAGTTGTGTTCATACCAAGGCTCATAGCAGCCAGCAACACTGAGATGAACAGAGGCTTCATATCTGCAGTGTGGAGTAACTCTGAGCTACAGCAAGTATAAAGAAGGCTGTGATCTCTCTGTTTAGTCTTCATCAACACTAAGTTGGTGGATTAGAAGGAGGAACCTGATCACAGTGACAGGGCTCATTCACAGCCCTGGGTTATTCCCCCTACTGACAACTTTACACCTAACACATGTTTTGCCTCTCTCCTTTCCTAGTGTAACTTGTCTTGTATGAAGTGATCTTTGTAGTTTTCAGCTGACATGGTTCCTGTTTTACAGATGGTGCAGATTCACTTTGTTCTGTAACGTATAAAAGGTGGTAATTGTAGTGAACCTGTACATGCCTTTTAGGGCATTTTCACACCTACGTCATTAGATATGGACTTGCAGACTTTTCAGTTTGGTCCGCACCAAAATTGCAGGTGAGAAATTGTTTCGTACCACGGTCCAGATCAAAAGACCAAATTTTGGTCCAATGAAAAGAGGTGGTCTCGGTCCGGACCAAACTGAACCATGGCCCGGTCCGTTCATAGTGTGAAAGCATTTTTTGGATGGTTCAGACTTCCAGACCAAATACAAGAAGCTCTAGCAGGCTCTCCTCGACCGGGGGAAGCTCCGTTAAGGAATAGCTCGGTGCTTAGTGTATACATGAGAGAGTGAGTGACAGTGAATACCCTCAGAGCAGATAGCTATCGGCTTTCAGAGCAGAGAATACATCAGCAGTTTACTTGTTAAGTGGTAGTAAATGTACAGTGTAGGTTTCCGTTTGTCTCTGAATAAATGCTCCAGAAAGAAAGTTCCCGTCTCTTGCTTCTAAACATCACAACAAAACAAAAAGAGGCGCGGCAGTAGGAGAGAGCAGCAGTCAGTAGGGGAGAGCAACAGTCAGTAGGGGAGAGCAGAAGTCAGTAGGAG